>JABASP010000014.1:0-135348 GCA_019776565.1 Sminthurinus signatus | reverse complement strand
CTAAAACTATATTATAATAGAACTTGACAAACAAAAATAACATAATATTATTATAAAAGTGGACATGTGGAAAAAATAATCAATCATTTCATCATTTTATATTATTGATGAATTGAAGATTTTTGATTATCTGAAGGCTTCAGTTTGAAGTGAAATGGTTCATATATTTATTTATTTTATTTTTTTACTTCACTTTGATTTTTGTAGAGGTATCAAAAATTAGATATATATATAATATATTCATGTTTCATGTTTTCAATATCAAAGTAAATGATGAGCTTTTATATTATTACTTTATACTGATGTATTATTTAGATTTTTTTTTTTTTAGATTTTAAGTATATTATTATTATTAATAGGAATAATTAAGTCTTGAGAGTCATTAGATAAAATAAAAATGAATATTTAAATAAATATATTATGAGGAATGAAGTAAAAAGTGTATCTCAGATATATACATACACACTTTAAAATTTCTGCATAATATATTTGTGGATGGGTTACTACAAGAATCATGATGATGATTAAAATTTGAAGATCAAAATCCTCAACTATTTTAAGAATATTTGAAGTACTTATTTATAAAAGTATATATTATATAAGTACGTTAAAAAACAAGAATAATATTTTATGCAATGTGAATAATTTAATTTTTAGTATAAAATGATATATTTTTTTTATAAAAATCTATCATTGATCATTGATGATGTATGTAAATATGCCTGTATGTACATATAAATCCACAGTATGTACATACATGTAAAATGAATGGATGAATACAAAATAAATTAAGGAAGTGATAGAAGATAGAAAAAAGGAAATCAATCAAACACTAAAATATATTTTACAAAAAAACTTTTATAATATACTTAATAATAATAATAAAACAGTCAACTTACCCAAATCAAGTCCTATTGTTGTCAAGAATAAAAAATCCAAAACAGCCTTCCTTTTAAGACTTTGTTCTTTAAATCATGATGATGGTTTTGTCTATTTAAGAATTGAAGAATCGTATAGGAATCGTCATATTCCTTTCAAGACAGAATATAATATATAACCTATGTATATCAATCAAGTATTTAATTAAACAATATAACTGTGGTGCCAAACCGTACCAACTATTTTCACACACTATTATTTATTAAATATATTATACATAAACAACAACCACTTTAATCATGATAATAATAAAGGACAATTAAAATGAGAGAGAGAGATACGAGAGCTCCAAAAAAATTGAATAAACGGCGGTATAAGGGTTATGCACCACTAGGTGGAGTAAGATGAATACGGTTTTAATACTATAGTAAAATCATAATCTCTTTAGAAAACCTTGTTGGCGGAGTTTAAATTTTTTTTTTGTAATGTAATTAATCGAGGATTTACTTAACTCGAGTTTGTAGTTTAATAATTATTGGTATAATTTGTTTATAATTAAATTAATAAAAACCATGGCTGCTGGACCTGTAACTGAAAGGAATCAAGGTATTTATTCTGTTTATCTATATAATCTAAAAAGATGTTATAAAATATTCTTGTGTATTTATTTATGTCCTTCATCTACAAAAATGATATGTGTGTACTTTTCATGTAAATATTTTAATTATATTATATTATATTATTATACTTTTACATATTTAAAATAAAAGAATAAAATTAACTATAATAATAATTATTAAAAGAAACATGTAAATAAATAATAAATTTCAACTTTTATTTATTAAGATGCTACGGTCTATGTTGGTGGGTTGGATGAAAAAGTATCAGAAACTCTTTTATGGGAATTATTTGTTCAAGCCGGTCCTGTTGGTACGTATTTAAAATTTAAATAATAATAATAATAATATTATATTATTATTACTATTATACTTTTGTGTGTCTATTTATTTAATTAATAATACGTTTATATATTGTGTGTTATATTTTATGCTAAAACTATTTACAGTTAAATATACTTTGTTGTTCTTATTGTTTTTTATTTTTAACTTTGATCTTTTTATAGTTAATGTACACATGCCAAAAGATAGGGTCTCATTAAGTCATCAAGGATATGGTTTTGTAGAATTCATAAGTGAAGGTAATTTTTTTTTATAGATTTTATATCAATTTTATTAGTGTTTTCATATAAGATTTCTATAGATTCTTTTTTTTAAAAAAACATCAAAATATTAAATTATTATAAAAAATTAATAATTATTATACTGTCTTTTATTTGTTGATACACAAAAAAACCATAATAATAATAGATGATGCAGATTATGCTATCCGAATTTTAAATATGATCAAGTTATATGGAAAACCTGTAAGGGTCAATAAAGCATCAGCTCATCAAAAGAATTTAGATGTAGGAGCTAATGTTTTTATTGGAAATTTAGATCCTGGTAAGTAAATACATAATATGGACAATATTATTAATGTACTGTAAATATGTATAATACTGTAAAATTTCATAATATTATTATATCCTGGTTTTTTTGATAATGATTTAAGGGTTTTTTTTTTTCTTTTGGATTTTTAAAAATTGTAGAAGTGGATGAAAAATTACTATATGACACATTTTCAGCTTTTGGAGTAATTTTACAAACACCAAAGGTTAATTAATAAACTTTTGATAATCAGTCATATTTATATACATAAAAAATACCTTTTTACTAAAAGTAGTAATCAATTTTGAATTTTCCTAATATGTATATAATATATAAAATATAGTAACTAAAACGTACTTTTTTGTTATGTGCATGTAAATTCTTTCATGTAGATAATGAGAGATCCTGAAAGTGGAAACTCTAAAGGATTTGCTTTTGTCAATTATGCATCCTTTGAAGCCTCTGGTAAGTATATTATATATTATGTATGTATGTATAATATATTATGTTTATAATGTATTGAGTTTTATTTTTTTATTTTTTTGTTTACAGATGCTGCAATTGATGCTATGAATGGTCAATATCTTTGTAATAGACCTATTTCAGTTTCATATGCTTTCAAAAAAGATGCTAAAGGAGAACGGTAAAAACATTTAAAAATACATTAATAATTTACAATAATAATTATTAGAATTAACAATTAACATAATAACAAAGTTTATGAATCATTTAAAATAATAATAATAAAATTGTTTCTTTTTTTTTTTATTAATTAAAACTTAAAATATTCTAGTCATGGGTCAGCCGCTGAGAGGTACGTTGTCTTTTTGTTTTTATTCACTAGTATTTTAAAGTGAATGTTTATTAGCTGTTAATTTTTTAATAGCCATTTTAATAAACAAATAATAATAAATTTAATGTATATTTTAATACATATAGATTGTTAGCTGCACAAAATCCATTGACACAGACTGATCGTCCTAATCAGTTCTTTGCTGATGCTCCAGCAGTTGTTGAAACGAAAGAAGTGGTAATTACTTACTTATACT
Source organism: Sminthurinus signatus (assembly GCA_019776565.1). Classification (NCBI taxonomy): domain Eukaryota; kingdom Metazoa; phylum Arthropoda; class Collembola; order Symphypleona; family Katiannidae; genus Sminthurinus; species Sminthurinus signatus. Next base: position 131,933 of record JABASP010000014.1, on the reverse strand, counting down.
TAATTACTTAGTATTTTTTAGTTTAATAATTTAGTATATAATATAACATATTAACTAAAAATTACCAACAAATGAAGAATGTGTGTGTGTGTAGACATATGATAATATTTTGTATTATATGTATTTTTCATACTATTTTTTTTAGCGTCCTCCTCCAACTACTACAAATTTTGTTCCAATGGCACCTCCACCACCCCCACCAATTTCCAGTCACAACCATCCACATCCTCCTCACCCACATCCTCCTCACCCTCATCCTCATCCAATGATGAATCCAATGAACCCTATGAATCCTATGATGGTAATGAATATGCCCCCACCCCCACCAAGGCCTCCCGGACAATTTCCTCCAAATATGCAAATGAGACCAAATGGTAAAATTATTACTTACAGCTTTCTTTCATTTTATTTTATATTATACTACTGCTAAAATAGCAGCAGTAATAATAATAATAATAATATTTGTTCTATGAAATGATATCATAATCTATATTTATGTATGTATATATATTTTTTTTAAATAGTTCCCCCAAATCAATTCTTTCCACCTCCAATGCCTGGATTTCCACCAAATATGCCACCAAATATGCCACCAATGCCCCCTCCAGGTTTTCCACCTTTCCAACCTCCACCAAGGCCACCTTCAATGCCACCCTCTATGCCACCTTCAATGCCACCTTCTATGCCGCCTGCTATGCCACCTCCACCAACAAGTTATTAAAAAAACAACTGGACAACAAAAACATTACCTTTTTTTTCTCATTTCAATTTAAGAATTTTAAATAATGTACATATTATTTAGAATATAAGAATTATAATGCTATAATTTTATAGTAAGTTAAGCTTTGTTTTTGTTCATTGATTGTTTGTAAATGTTCTTTATTATTCTTATTAATATTATGTTACTATTATTATTATTATCGTAATATCATTATTTTCCAGCAATAATTTGTATGTATGAATAAAAGTGGTTCTTTTTATTAATAAGTGTAAGTTATAATATACAATCATATGTTTTGTAATCATGTAATTTTTAACAGTGGTAGTATTTCCTTCTGCATGCAGAAGTTATTTTAAGACGCTTCAATATATTTATAAGGCTACATTTTCTTCCCCATACACTGTATATTTTGCTTAAACCTATAATATTATACAGTCACCTTGTTGTCTCTATATATGATTATGTATATACATATTTGTATAATATGTATTTGTGTGCTTGCGTTTTACACACTTGATGATATTACATTATCATCATCATTATTATTTATTATATATATACCACACAGGAGTAGTTGTTAGTTTAAATAAATATTTCTTTTTTTTTGTCTTTAGAAATTCTACAGTAGAATTTTGAAAGATTATTTATAGAAAAACAAGATAGAAAAGTACATATATACATTATATATTATGCCTACAGATTACATAGTATATATATATTGTCTATATATATGTATTGTATGCGTTCATCATAATAAAATATGATGGAAATTATTCAAAATCATTTTACCTGTAAACAGACAGTAATACGCATCATAGATATATAGGACCTTATATATGGAAACATAATTATATAATATTATAGTATTATTATCCGTATCATCATATTGAATTCAGAATATTTTATGATTTTATTTTCCTGCTACAATTCAAGTAACAATTTTTCATGATGTATTGGTAAAATATAGATAAGAAATAAGAATACAAAGAGGTTATTGTTATACAATATACAATGATTTTTTGTTTGTTTGTTCATTATTTCATTTTTCACGTCATATATGAATTAGTACATATACATATATATATATATATATATTATAGACAAACAAATTATGTAAAATGCATTTAAGGGTTTCATAAGAAAAACTAACATACATGTAATATATTATACAGCACATAATCACAATATGTCTTCTCATATGATATACATAACAAATCTTTCTTTTATAAGACTATAGTATAATCAGGAATATTTTACTTCATTGTGTACATTACACATGTATATATGTACATATGCATAAAGATGAGATGAAGGTATAATATATATGGAGTATAGACAATAAATGCTTTGTGTGCTTACAAAAGCTATATGATATTATAATATATTATGTTTTATTATGTGTAATAAATAACAGGTTCACAACTGATAAATAATTTGCAGTATGTATGTATAATATAAAAAACAAAAAAATTTGATCTTATATACATATATATATGTTTGTATTAATAGCACATGGTAATACATCAGTAGGTTTGTAAATTCTACATCAATGAAAATTTAATAAAGTATACTATTATAATATAATCAGATACCGTATTTTTTTATATCATAATAATACAAGGCGTGGGAGCAGCTTGAATTTAATATGTATATATGCGTGTATATAATAATAGTGTATAGAGTATAGAGTAGAATAATAATAATTAGTTGCAATCACAATTAAAATAGTCATCGTTAAACCCCGTATAAGTACACATTTGTGTAATTATGTATAATATATATTGTATATTATATATACTTTCTTTTCTTGGATATCTTTGTAATTTATATATATGTACGTACAAGGTAATACATAGATAGTATATATATAATATATATTTAAGTATACATTATACATGATAAAAAAAATCAGCAACTTCCAAGAAGTATAATATATACTTAATAATTAATAATATAATATTATAATGAAATATTATCCTACAACAATATTGTTCTGCATGTATGTAGTATGTATAATATATAGATATTTTTGATGTTTGTAGAGCATTTTGGACATAATTATTATCATATCCATGAAAATGATATATTATATCTCATCATTTTGAAGTACAACATAAATATATTATATTACATTATGTAAATATAAAGAGGTAACGTTTTTTATCCTAAATAAATTTAATAAACGTAAGAATAATTACTGTTTAACAATTTGTAAATGTGTGAATAGTGAATACATTACTTATAGTCTATATAATATAATCTGCTATAATCTACAATAAATAAAATATACATATACATGTTGTATGCGTACATATATTTTCAGTTTTCCGTAGCATAATATATATATATATAACATTATTGTGTCATGTAAAAAATTGGTGGCTGCATATATATATATATATACATGTAGATCTTACCAAAGAATTATTATTATTATTATTATTATTAGTACTACGTACTACACATGTTTTAAAGTATTTTTTATAAGATACATATTTTTTACCTTTGGATGATTGATTTAAATATTTTACTATTATAATTATTAGTTATTAGTATTATACGTCTGAAGATTTGGATGATTTGGAATTACTCTTTTTGAGTCCTTGTTTTATTGTTTCATTTTCATCTACGTCGAACTGAAAATTATACAAGTGAAAAATATTAGTATGAACCAGAGATGAGAGTAATCAGTAACAACATAAAACGTAAACATAAAAATCAAGAATGTAAATGTATACTAAATATACTATCATAAAACATTCATGATTCGAAATCATAATTAATAATAATCATACTTTGAATCATATGTATCCATCAATAAAATTTAAAGTTTAAAAGAACTTAAAAGTTGAAAATTAAAATGTATTTTCCATACTTGCTCACGGTCGAGTTCATCTAAACTTTCTTCACGAGCTATCGGTGCATGATCAGGTATATTCCAGGAATCTTCTTTCGAATCTTCTCTACTTGTATCCGCCCAGCCCATTTGCTGTAATTTATTTATTTAAAAAAAATAAATGTTACTCTGTTTTTTTTTGTATATAAATTATAATATTACTTAAATTTTTAGAATTTTGAAAAAAAAGAAGCATGTACTCGATTGAGATCAGTAGGTTGTGAGGCTGATCGAATAGGAAGATTTAGACTATCGAAAGGAGGTGATGAAGGTCCTTCCACAATATTTCCATTATCACGATCTATTACCCCAGTAGATTTTAAAGGAGTTGTAGTTGATAAAAGTTGATTTGGTTGAGGTGGATCTGGATGAACATTATGAGTACGTTGTATACTCGGTCTCGCAGTTGGGTTAGAGGAGAAATCTGGATCCAAATCATCAACTCCTAAGGAACTTGTACATATCTTCACTGGCAAACTGGAATGATGTTCTCTATTTAAAGAAGTAGAAGGATTTTGTGTGGATGACTGTTGCTGTTGAATTTGTTGCAGAATAGAAAGAATAGACTGGAAATCGGATGTCACATTCTTTTGTAATGTCACCATTTGTCTTTGAATTAAAAACAACAAAAGAAGAAGAGAATTTAAAATACATAACATACTAATCAAAAATCCAAGTATAGTTTTTAATATGTTGAATAATAATTAATAATATGTAATACGTTTGACCAGTATTGATAATTATACATGTTTTAACAGTCAACTTACCTACTGAGTTCATCAATACGTTTATTTAATGGAGCTATTCTATTACTATTTGAAAGATCTGGACTCCATTGTTGTGAGGAATGTTCCATTTGCATTGCAGCGTTAAGTCTTGCTGAGCGACGTTCTTCCCTACCTACTAAAAAGACAACAAAGGAGCAGAGTTTTAAACAAAACAAAACGAATTTGTTTATCATTTTGTAATCCATTTTGTTTTGTGGATTTTTCCCCCCACTGTATACCAGATGCACAGTTATGAGATAATTTTGTTACATTATAAATATATATATATATATTTTATATATATATATATAATATATACCTGCACCATTACGATGACGTTCTGCTCGTTCGGGACGCTCATTAGCATCTAGTTCTATCGCTCTTGCTAAATCCAATCCTGCTGAACTTGCTGCTAATTCAACTGTTCCATTTATTTGATTCCCTGAACTAAGACTTCCTCCATTTGTTCTTGGACCTCCTCCATCGTCACCATCATCGTCACTGCTATTATCCACAATAAATTAAACTTGTTTTTTAGTTAGTACAACTATGAAGTAGATCGTTTTTTTTTGTAAAAAAATAAATAAAAACATTACAGAGCTTTACAGACACAAATATCAAAACAATAACAAATTACCTAACTTCTGTTGATTCTGGTTTATTATTGTGCCTCCTTAATCGTACTCTAGGTGGTTTATAGGCTTTATTTCTACAATCTGATTCTCGATCCAAAGAACTAGAACGGGAAATTCTGCCATAAAGTGATTTATGTCTAGTCACCCTAAAGTAAATTATTGGTATAAAAAGTATAATATATGCATTTTTATTTTCAACGTTTGTCATAATAATATATTATACATAATACATAATAATATACATCTACAACTATTTAATGAATCGATTAGTAAGATTTTTTTTAAATTTTTTTTTTACCTTGGATCTACTCCCGATAGTTCGTCCTGATTAGAATTAATTAGTAAACATAAGAAATAAATCAAGTATTTAATATGATTCAAGTTTATCATCACAGTACACAAATCACACATCATTGTTTATTAATCTTGTAAAAAAACCATTATTATTATGAATAAAAACTCACATCACGAAGATTAAAAGTGATTTCTAAATTGGCTGAAAAACTGTCGGCAAACTCTGGATACATGTCTAAGACATCCATCAAGTCGTCACGAAGAATTTTGTGCAAATCACAATATGTTAAGGCGCGTACATTACATGAACTTTTCCCTATCGTGGGATGTATACAAGGATTTTCTCCAAATATATCATCTTTACTCAATATTGCCATTACAATGTCATCTTTCAAGATTTCAATGGATCCTCTTGAAATAAAAAAAAGAGCAGTGAGAACATCTCCGCGATGCACAAGCGTATCCTTTAAATAAACAATAATAAAACAGTAGGATTACTATATATTATACTTCTATAATTCTGTCCCAAATGGGTAATATATATACACTATTATACAAGTGTGATCATTCTGGTTGAAGAAATTTTTGAGATTTGGTATCTGATTTACAAAACCCCATCCAATGTGAAGCAATTTATTGAGGAATTTTGATTATCCCGTACTATGTAGATACATATGGCTTACTTTTGACCTTATAACTAAATATTAAATTTCTCAGATTTCTTGATTTCAACAATTTGTGACCTCTAGAAGTCATTGAAATACATAAAACAACCATTTTTTTCGAAATTGGAGAATCTGAAAAATTAGTTCTTAGCTTAGGCGTTTTGTAGATTCTCTCTAAAGTCATCAAAAGTTTTGAAATCAAAAAATCACCGGACAAACTTACTGATGGCGGGGCGTGAGTGGTCTTCATTTTCATAGATAAAGCTCGAAGGCATCCCTGTGAAGCACCTGAAATAAATTTGTACATAGAACATTAGTTTTGTAGTTTGACAATAATTACTAATAATTATTAATAACAGAACACAAGGCAATAATTTACTGCACACTGAAAAGAAAAGTACCTGTACGGTATCTTATACATATCATACATATATAATATATCATGTTTCTATGAGTAAAACTTACCGGAAAACGCTGGGCAATTGTTGAGCAAATTTCGATTCAAATGGAGACAAATGTCAGCTACAAACAATATATAACGTAAGTAAACAACAAATCAAATGCTTGTACAGAATGATAATATATTCAATAAAAGTACAAAACTATCGCCAACATATCATATATTCGACCACATTCGACCATGTTACACATATTCCATACCTTGCAAACATTCAGGAAAACCTTTTAGGACACTATTCATGTCGATTCCATTAGTATAAGTCCACGCGTGCTGAAAATGATATAAATGAATGTGAAAATATGAAACAAAAATATTGAATCACCCCAATTTCTTAAAATATAGATTGGAATATAATCTCTTGTTTAGTATTTTAGTTATTATTATTTTTGATGATAGATTATCTAATTTTATAGGTAATGATACTATTATCAAAAGTAAATCATGATGCTTTTATGATACTAACCTGAAAGTACTCCTCTAGTCGTTGTCGTAGTGGATTAGGGATTTGGTGAAATCGAATAAATTCGCGGACACGAAGCATTTGAGTATGGTAGCGAGCAGTTCCCGAGTATAACCGTTGAATGATTGCCGAAACATTACCAAAGATACTCGCATACATAAGAGCTAATAGAATAAGAAAATTAAAACCAAAGTTTATCAAAGTGATTAAGTGTACAATAAAATGAAATGATGAAATTTCATAATAATAAATTATTATTATTCGATGAATACGAATCTGACTTACATCCAACAAGCATAACACAAATGGTAAATATTTTCTCGTTGTCGGTATTGGGTGAAACATTCCCAAAACCGACGGACGTCAAACTACTAAAAGTGAAGTACAAGGCGGTGACGTAACGTGACTGAAACAACAAATGAAAAAATTAATTAATTAATCTTTTTCTGCTATCAGTTTGTTTCAATGCATCTAGAAGACATTTACGTGGGAGGTAGGAGTAAATGTATTGTAGCATAATCATTATTATACTTTTAAAACTAAACCTTTGGTTACTAACCTTTAACGTAGGTCCTTTTGTGTACGTATTTGTTTTATTATCAAATTCGTAGCTCTGTAAAGTATCATTAGCTAAATGGTCCAACCATCCTAAAGAACAATATATATATATATGTAAATATATATTATAAAAGATTACCTATCATCATATAGCATAATATATGTATAGTAAATTAACTGTATTTTTATCATGAAAACTATAAATGTTATTATTCAAATAATTATACATATATTATTCTCTCACCTATTTTTTTACTATCATCCTCAACCCTTTCTGCATTTCCAATTGCATACCTATACAAGACAATACGAAATATGAAATAGTACGTACGTACATACTATACAATACAAGTACATTACATTAATTGTCTTATACCATCTAGTTTAAAATGATATTCTTACCAAATACATGCTAGCCAATGGGCTATAAGGGCAAATGTGGCCATTAAAAGAAGGAGCACAGCAGCACCATACTCGGAATATCGATCTTGAGAAAATTTGAAATAATACCAAATTTTATATAATAGATTTATAACACAACACTTGAAATAATAAAAATCATTATTATTTTTAAAAAAAATATATATTACCAATTTTTCTTGCAACACGGACAAGCCTTAATAATCTTGCTGTTTTCAAGAGACCGATCAAAGTAGTTGTCTATTTTTAATTAGTAAACAGACAAACCATAAGTGTATTTAAACATACTGTAGTACAACATGACTCATGATATATCTATTTATCTATATAATATATAATATATATTAAATATAAGGAATGATGATACACAATAATAATAATTAATAATATATTTTCAAGTAAATTAAATACTTCATCGGGATTTAAAGATTTTCCAAAAAGGTACAAGAGTAGGTCGAAAGGAATGGCTGCCACCAAATCAATAATAAACCAGCCTTTAAAATAGTGTACAGCAATACGACCTGGATTCGATACAACTTCATCATTTGCATTCACATATGTGGTCCGAAAGTTAATTAAAATATCCACAATGAACATAATGTCAACTGTAACAGAAAAAGATGATTAAAAGTTAAAATACATAAAATTTTATGATTTTAATTTACTATTTATGTAGAATATTTGTAGGATTGTGTAATATATATAAATTATTATTACTCACCAAGAAAGTCGATTGTGACCAAAGGGTCATCACTGAATGTTTTATTTTTATTTTCGTTCACATCTCCTGGCTCATTAAGTAGGAAAGCAGCTACATAAGGCGTAAATATTGCAGTATACATGACTAAAAAAATACAAATGAATTATACCGATTAATTTCATATTTTTAATGAACGAGTCTTTTGATTATCAATAAATACTGTAATCTGTAACAATATCTGATATCTAATATCTAATAACGTATTTATATGAGTACAAGCATGAGATCTGTCACAACATTTTTCTACGGGCCCAAAAACTATACAGGGGTGATTGCTATCCCACACACATATATGTAAAATTTACGATCTTGAAACCTTGATCGCTTAATTAAGACATAAACTAAAAAAGTAATTTCTCAGATTTTCTCAATTTCGAAAAACTGTGGGCAATAGAGCTCAAGTTTATCAAAATCTGTTGAAAAGGGGATGTACAGCAACGTTTTATAGATGGACTACAAAACTTTGATGGCGTCTAGTAGCCATGTTTTTTCGAAATTCGAAAAAACAACCAAGTTACCCCTGGAGGGCCTCTAGAGTTGTATGCATACAGCCAAATTTTAATCGGATTTCTGGTGCCAGCTGTTAAGTGGGAAATGTAACTCCGTAGTGCATTGTAAAAGGGAACTTTGACCCCCTCCCATATGGGGATGGGATTTTTTTGAATGGGCTATTTTATATATGTGTGATGTGTGGGATAGCAACCACCCCTTTATGGTTTTTGGGCCTATACAAAAATGTTGTGACGGACTATTTCTCCACATCATGCTTGTTTGTACTCAAACGTGAAAAATCTACTTGTAAGTTGCATAAAGAAATTAGTTTTTAAGCAAAAAAAAAGAAGTAAAAAACAAAACTTTTTGGACTAAAAGTTACATAAAAACATATTGGAAATAAAAAAGCCCATACATATATATATACATGTATAAACACATTGCAAATATCGTTTGATTCATAAAATGAAGCTTACCAAGTCTGTAGACACGTTCACATTCAAAGAGAGAAAGAGAGAGACAGAGAGGGATCATGAGAAGGGAAAAAAACAACAAATAAGAAAAATGTTATTTAATACTAAAATTCATACTTTTCCACTTAAATTATAAAGATATTATATTATTATTGTATATATTTCGTTTATATATTAATTTTTAATTGTTATTATTGTTTTTTGTACAGCAATATCACCCAGTCCCAAATGGCTTTGAACGGTGAATAATGTAAGATGGTCCATCTGTGAATCCTGGGTGACTGAAGTCTGAAAGTATACATATAAAATAATAAATGATTTTAGAATAAATTTCTTGTTCTTGGGTATCTATAAGGTATGATTCTATAAGAAAATCTGATATCTATAAACAACGATAAAAGTGTATTATTATTTAAAGCTTCAAGTAAATTTGCTTACCGATACTCGGGAAGAACGTCAGCTCCTAATGACAAGACCTAGATTTTTGAACATCAGATAAAAAAAAACAAAACAAATGTATTTAGTATTTAGGTTAATACCCAAAGTATGTATACATACTGATAAAATTATTACAATTTATAAAGATGTAACACATTATAATATATATATATATATTTAAACTAAACAGTAGACATCAAAATGAGAACAGTAAAAAAAAAATAATATTATATTCCGTAAAAAAAACTTATAAAAGAATTACGATTTATAAATCTTTTGTAATTCAGAAATGAGTATGAGAGTTTTATATAATATTATGAAAGTTTTATGATAAGCATCAATTAAATATCAAATCAAGAGAATGTCAAGATAACCCAGTTTGAAATCAGAATTGACATGACCTACGGAACAATACACTAATAATGCAAATATGCCAATGCTCTATTTACATGAAATGTATTTAAAATATACATATGTACATACATATATTTGATGTACAAAAGGACATTGTGACATACCGACAAAACTAAATTATTATTTTTGTAGTCGTTCATGATTCATGAGAAAACTGACAACTGATCCACATAACACATATGTATGTACAATATTTGACCTTTTACGTTCAGAGTTCAGAATTTATAACATTAGAGCACGCATTGATTTTGTCATTTTATACCATAGCCATATCGTAATATATGACTTTTTTACACGATTCAACGGATTCAACTTGTAAATACACAGTACACAGTGTTTAAACCTGTATAAGGAATATTATTATAATATTTTATCATAGTATTGACATTTATACACAGTAGAAGCACTGAACAGACACACACTGATATATTGTTCATTTGCAAACTGCAAAGAAATTTTTTAAAGGCAACAACAACAATAATATAGAAACAAAACTAAAAACTAACAACTTTTGTTAATAATAACTGCTGGACAAACTGTGTGGAACAAAATGAACTATCATTCTGTGTGTTTGTTTATTGTGTAAATTATACATTTAATGTGCAATGTAGTCTTATAAAAAAAAATTATATTTATAATCTACATAAATACCTGTGGTGGAGATGAAGTAGATATAATCTTGACCCTTGGTTTAAATGGTATGAAGGCACGTTGGTTATTTGTGCTATTTTCGCTGCTACTGCTAACTCCACTTTAATAATTTTATACACAGGTATAATAATAAAATAAATTTTGTTTTCTTTTTTGTTCTTAAATGCAAAAGATAATTATTATTACTGGCTTAATTTTAAAATTTCAGAAAAATTGTGAAAAGTCGACAATTTTTTTTTTAAATTTTGGGTTCAAGGGTAACTTTATCATATAAAAAAATCATGATTATGTTATAATTTATAATTACTATATTATATTATTTAGATCCTATATAATAATATATTTTTGGTATTTTTATATATTTTCTGGAATATATTGTATATTGTGTGTGTTTTTCATTGGAATTTACCTGTTTTGACGACTTAAACTAGGATAAACTCCATCAAAAAAACTATGATGAGATTTATTCTTATAATTTTGATGAGCTTCATGAGAATGTGGTGGCATTTTATTATGTGAAATTGATGAAGAGCGATGATGAAATAGTTGAGAATGTGGTTGAGATTTAGTATGGATTGAGTCATTTTTATTATTAATAGGATTTAATATTGGCAACTGAATATCAAGTGGTCGAGGGTTATTAGTAGTTGTAGTATTATTAGGAATATTATTACTAGGTTGATGGAATGTTCCCATAAAATCACTTGTATCATCAACACCATCTTGAAGCCGTGAGGAGGAGGACTGTTGATCATGGGAAGAAGGGAAAATTGCTTGTTGTTGTTGTTGAAACTGATGACTATTTGATGGTGAAAGGGGACTTGGAATCAAGGCAATTGTGGATGGGGTCGTTACGGCAGTTGCTGTTGAAGTTGAAGGAGTAATCTTATTTTCTCCATGTTTGTTCCAGTCACTTTCTTCGTCATCATATCCTTCCTCGTCATCCCTTTCCTCACTTTCCTGATGACGGCGATGATGATGGTGGTGATGATGGTGATGATGTGAGGAACTTTTTTTACGGGGATGTTGTTGTTGTTGGTGATGATGATGTTCGTGTTCTTGTTGTTGAGATGGGATAGAATGACGATGAGTTCTTTCTCTCCTTTCTCTGGCTCTTGCTGCTTTCTCCCTTGTTCTTGCTCTTTCAATCATTGACATTGGATGACCACGATTTGACTGATCCCCATCATCCTCATCATCTTTTACCATATAAAGAGTTGGAATTTCAAGCTGAGAAGAGCAACGACGCTCAAAAAACATTGCTGCTGAATTGAACATGGTTTTTGTTTTTCCTTTGTTGGATTTATGTATATCAAAAAATGTGTAATAGAGAAAGTAAAATTACTATCTTGATAGCTGTCTTGATAAAAACAGATCAATACTTTTTCTTTTCTTTTCCTTATCCTTCACTTTCAATATTCAACTGTAACATTTTATTTATTATTAATGCTGATTGATTGACTTGTTCCACATTAAGAAGTAGAAGAATAAAGGTACGTATAAGAAAGACGTGTACGAGTAAGTGCGAATTCAAATCTCTCGTTTATATAAATACTTATAAAGGTACTTGACGTTTTTCTTCTTGGATTACTTTTTTTTTACCCTGCCACTTTGATAACTTAATTGAATCTTCTTCTGAAAGTATCTTATTTTCAAATAATCCATTATATTTTCCCCATTTTTCACTTGGATATTTGATATTTGATAATGTTATTATATAATATATCTATAATATAACATGATTTTTGTTGCTGTCAATAGGGAATAATGATTATTATCCAGAGAGTATTCCTATTTTTTTCCTCTTCTTTTTATATCCTCTTCCATTCGTATTTTATATTCTCAAGAAACAAAAAATGTGGGGGAAAACGAGGAGAAAAGAAAAGAAAAATTGGTTTCAAATGTTGATACCGTGTGTCATCTTTCTTTTATTTCTGACTTTTCTCTAGAGTCTAGAGTGACTCTCCACACTGTTTTTTCCTCTCTCTCCAGCATTTTTTGCTCTTGTTCGTGTTATGTAAAAAAGTATCATGATGATGAGGTTGTTTTGAGTTTTGAGGTAGCGAGTGGAAATGTTGTTGCAAAAGTTTTTTTTACTGTTACTAATATTATTATTATTTTTTGTCCGTGTATCCAGATACTATAATATTTTAGGTGTATTATGATGTATGCAATGCGACGGATGGGGAAAAAACATGATCCATAACGAAAAACGAAAAACGAATACAGAGCGAGAGTACCTGGAACCTGAATTCACTTCAATTCATCACCAATTTATCTGTTTTGCCGCACCCAGTCACCATCCACGTAAATACACATGGGCAATATCAGTTTCAACTTCCGCAGACATAAAAGAATATTATAGAATATATTACAAAAACAAACTTTGGACTTTTCCAGCTAGTAGAAATAAAACCAACGAGAAGACAAAGATGAGTCACTTTTGGATAACGATGATGATTTTGACAACATGGATGACGACCGAAGAGGATAATTCATATTACAACAATAACAATATACGACAGAAGGGAGCTTTGAAACTGTATAATGTTTTTAAGTTTACGTGATGCACATAATGTCATTCGACATTCGACATACGACACGAAATTCCTTTTTTATTCCTTGTGCAGTTTAAGAACGCGGATATCAAGTGTATTTTATTTTTTGTTCTTTTAAAATTAAAATTTTTTTCATCCGTTAAGTTCACTCAACTTTCAACTTGAACAATGTACTCTGCAAGTTGTATATATATAATATATAATATATTATTAAATCATACAGTGTTATGATTTATTTTGTATTTAAATTTACAATGGATAAACACTTTAAATTTGGACAATTAGCTTTCATAGGATTTTCTAATCATGATAGTTTTGGAAAAAGTATAAAATATGCATTTAATATTATAGAATATAAAATTCTGTTTGATATTTTGGTTGCTTCTTTATATAAAAAAACACGTACAACAATAAAAAGTTTTCTCTTTCTTTTAGCATCTTGAGTTTTGACGGACACGTGAGTTTTAGTTCTGTGTGCACAAACGGATTATGAATTATGAATATTACTGTCTAAATATAAATAAAAAGGAAAAGTATCCATCATCCATCCATCATTCCACATTCTTTATATTTTATATTTTTTATACTCTACTCCAGTATGACAGAGCACAGGGTTTTCAAAGTATTTACAGCGTCCACATTTGCAGAAAAGTATGACTTGAGTCATGTGATGCATAGAAGATAGAAGAATGTATGCATGACCGTTATCATCAGTTGTGATTGTCATTGTCATTCAGTACATACATATGCATGTAGTTCACAACTCCATTTCTTTCCTTCATTTGACCTGTTTCCTGTAACCCGTGTTTTGTGTTTCGTAGATATATCTTGGATCTTGCTGCGTGGCATGACTCGGCATGCAATTTACTCTTATGAAATGACATTCAAGTCTAAAGGGAAATCACACACAGGAGCACATAATATTTATAGAAAATCCAGAATCCAGAGAAAACGGAGATCCACCTCCATTTCGAATTTCACATTTCACAACCCAGCAACAGCAACAACAACCCAAACACGAAAGAACAAAAGCACATCACAACACTTTTCTCTTCTCTCTTTTCCATGAATGCAGTTTAGAGTATACTATTTATTTCAGTAGGGAAACATATTTAAATAATATCTAACATGTTCAATGTTCATCTGATGCATCACATATCACAGATCACAGGTTGAAAGAAATTACGCCATTCTCATTTCCCCCACATTTCATAATATATTTCCCGTAAACTAACTAATGGCCACTTGCCACTTCATCACACATTATTCATTATACATAATGATATCATATTACCCTACTCTTTAAATCTCATTTTAATCACTTTAGTCTTTAATAGCACAGTTGGATATCATGTAATAAACATGAGCTCATTAGGAATTATTATGAATTACGGATTATGGCACATTTAACATTTTTTACCCTTACAGGAATCATAAATTTTAAATTATAGGAGAACTTTCTTAAAAGGTTACACCATCTTTTTTCTTGTTCAATGACAACATTTGGATTGAGCGTGATATACTCAACACAAAGGCCAGACACTTGAACTGGATATTTATAATTTATATGCTTAATAATTGTAGTAATTTCACATTTCACACTTGGACGAATGGGAAAATTATGTGTTCACAGTACACAGTCACAAAAGTCAATAAAGAAGAGTAGAAATGAAAAAAAAAACAAACTCCAACGTTTCGTGAACTATGAGAACTACGAGCACACCAGAAACTTTCACAGGAGGAAAAGGATCAAATAGTACAGAAGAAGTAGAGAGACGTAGGACTTTGTAACGTGGAACAATCCCAAGAACAAGGGAAGGAATGAAATGAGTGAACAACGGAGTGGGAGAATGGAGAATGAGTATCCACGAGTCAAAGAGGAGAGTGAGGAGGTGAGCGGTGAGCGGTGAACAAGTGAGAGCGGAAAGTAGAAAAGTGTAAATGTAAAAGAGAAAAAAAAACAAGTAGAGTGGAGTGGAAAGTAGAAAGTAGAAAAAGAGTGAAGACCGCATCAATTGAATCGATGACTCCGCATGTCCAAGTTTATGTAGCATACTCTTTCTTTCACTTTCCTTCTCCTGTCTCCCATTCTCTTTTACTCTTTTACACGGATGAATATTGTACATTGTACATTCTATATTGTGTATTGTGTATTGTACACCTTCCTCCACTTTCTACCTTTTCTCCATGTATTTCCTCCGTTTCTTTCTTCACTCCCTCATTCCATATTTTACTCTCTCTCTCTCTCTCTCGCTGTACAATAGCAATACAGTTACAATGTACAAAATACTGACAACATATTCCCATTCCCATTCATATCACTCTCAAGACACAAGGCACAGGATACAAAAAGATGTACGCTAAACACCAAAAATGTTCAATGTTGACTTTGACTTTCTCGCACCTTTAACTTTTGACGATGTAATATACAATATACAATGGATACACACTTTTATTTTCTCGTTTCGTAAATCTCTATTCACCATTCACCACTCACTGTACCAGCTTTCCCATCTAACCGCACACGAAGAAGAAGACGGCGAAGCACTACGATCTACGATACAACCACAAAATGTAGACACAAGGCACAAGGCAGATGTACACATGGATACTACAATTAACCTTTTCCCTCGATCCTCAATCCTCGATCCTGGATCCAGGTCGACTAAACTGGTTCAAGATTGTAAATGGTAACATATGGCAAGTTTGCCTCAAAAGGATCCACATCCGCACAACCCAACCAAATGAATAGTCAATCCACAGTAGACAATAGACTCACTTTCTCTTTATTTCTATTTAGTTTGTTACAGTTTTCGTCATCCTCCTCCTTCTTTTTCTCCCCTGAATGAACCCTCCACTCTTCACTAGTCGCTACGGTATTGACTATTTTCTATTTTACATGTAGATCCACTTCAACTTTTGCCCATGTATTACATATTACATACAAATGGCAAGAGTCGTTATTAATTATTATTATTTATTATGGCAAGTTTCTCATGTTTGGTTTGGCGTGTCTCTTGTCTCTTTTCTATAGACTCTAGACTTTGGAATTTAGACAGTATTGAATATTGAGTGGATGTGACGTGGAACGTGGAATGCAGCAGAGAGTAGACAATGAATCAACAGTAAACAAATTTTCATAAAAAGTCACACAAGGGAGAAAACAATCATGGAAAACAGAGAAAGAAAGAGAACACAGAAATAACTGACTACTCACAATGTACAATGTAAAATGTACAAAACTGTAGAAGAGTCTCAAGTCTCAGTCTCATTTAAATATTCAATAAGTGTTTATTGTTTATTGTTCATGTTTCGCTCCATATATTTTGTATATTTATGAGCTTTTTCAGTTGAGCAGACACAGCTACAAACTGCAAACTACAAACTGAATACTGATTGAGTTGAAGAGAAATTGAAACTTAATGACTGACAAAAGGACGATGAGACTGTTCAATGCTCAATTCTCAATATTCAATATTCAATAAAGTCTAGTCCTGTCGAACCGAGTGAAAAGAAAGTCAGATTGTGCTGAACACAAAACACAACACAAAATGTATTATGTTTTGCACAATGTGTGTGTTTGCAAATTTAAGAGAGAGAACTCAAAAGCCAACACAACAGCCACACATCACTGAATTGTTAATTACGAGGCGTTTTTACTCCTCAGACAGCAGAGGCGGTGATATGTAGTGAGCAGTTCAAGTACAAAGTATCAAGTATGACGTAGGACTTTGGCTCCATTGGAAAAGCCAAGGAGGTTTTATTACAAGTTTGGTATTTTCTCTACTCTCTACACAATACTTTGTGCTTTGTACTTTTTACGTTGTACATCATAACATATTATGATATGCACAAAAATACACATGCACAGTTTTTTCCTCCTTCCTTCTCCATTTGCAATTCACAAGTCACATTCTCTTTGTTTTTGTGCACTGGATTTGTATCGGTTTACATTTGATATTTGATATAGTGTAGGAAGACGTGACATATTAAAGTATAAACTAACTTTGGTTCAACGTAAAGTGTTCGCCTTGGATTCCCCATTCTCCATTCAACATTAAAGCAGGACGAGAGAGGAAGAAACAAAAAATGGAGTAAGAGGAACAGTAAACTGAAGACTAAACTAAACTAAACTGTGACTGACGGGGTTGTGAAACTACAAACTACACGGGAAAGGACCAAACGGGTTGACTTTTGACTGGGAAATGTGTAACGTGTAACATTATTATTACAAGCACAAAATGTACAAAGGACAAGGCGCAGTATATCATGTATCATGTAGTCGTATTTGTCGTCTTGGACATGAACATGGACATAAAGTAATTTAATATCCGAATCTGACGAGGATATTGACGAGCCAACAGCCAACTCACTCACGTAGGACATGAATGCCAAAGTCTTTACCAGTTTACTCTGTAATACTGTGCCATCCATTTTTTTCCTCCTCAACTCTCTCATTTTACCACGTACAAACTGTACACTGTACACTGTACAAAGTTCAGTATGAAAAGAATCAAGCCCAAAGAACAAAGTGTAGACTTTTTACGATACGGATATTATTATGTTGTTTTGTTTAGTGTGGAATGGAAATCCAATAAACATCATGTTATATTATGTCCTCTCTCTCTTTTTCTACCACTTAGATATTTTATACTTTTTACTCTTAGTATTTACTACTGGACCTTGTACGTTGTACATTGTACGTTCTACGCCTTGATATTACAAAACACAAAAGTTACAAGTTACGAGTTTAAAAGAGTTACGAGAGTTGGGGGGAGGATTAACAGTTTTCTCTGTTCATCTAATATCTAATCTGAATCTTTTTTTGGTGTGTATTGTGTATTAGAAGAACAGAGAAGAGAGGAGGATAAGAACCTTTTAAATTTTAAACTGACCACCCAACAAAACACAAAACACGGAGCAGCCAACAACCAAGAAACAAGAGAGAACAGAGAACAGAGAACCACCCACAGTAAAAACTAACAAGTACCAACAGAGCGTGATTCCTTTTCTTTACTCCACCAATATACACTGTGCATAATAAATGTTGTAATGTTACGTAATACGTAATACGGATTCGGATTTGGATTACGGATTACAAAAACTCACCCGCTTTTACTTTCCCACCAGGACAGAATCTAATTTATTGATGAAAGTACGTAGAAAGGAGAAAGGAGAAAGGAGGAGCGGAGGAGGAAAGTCCTTTCTACTTTCTACTTTCTCTCTTTCCCCTTTTATACACATACATATTTCTAGTGCACTTGTCCCGTCTGGACCTGAATTCTGAATTCTGAATTTTTACCCCTTCTTGAACAACTAAAACACTATTATTAATCTTCAATGTAAATGGAGTATTCTCTCTCCTTGACTTTCTCTTTCCTCAACTCCAAGCTGGAAAGTGGAAAGTGGAAACACTTGAAAAGTCTGCATGTGTTGTAGGTAGTGAGTGAGAGTGAGAGGAGTGAGAGTAGTGACGGCAGAGGTTGGAAAATGAGTGGCGTGTCATATGAATAATTAGTGGAAACTGGGAAATGGGGAGTGAAGATTGTGGATGAAGAGTGTAATAAAAAGTCCCGAGTACCTCTGGATTCTGGATGCATGTACAATGTACAAAAAGAAGAGAAGAGAGTGTACCTAATGCCTAATGTATATTATATAGTAAATAGTAAAGAGTGAAGAGGAGACAAGAGAAACTAGACTAGATCTGCGACGTTCCATGCTCAATTCGCAATGTTCTCCGTTCTCCTTGTTGAACTGGGCCACAACTTGCGACTTGTGACTCAAGACTCAAGACTCAAGACTCAAGTGAAAGTGGAACTAAAGAAAGGGAAAGGGATAGAGAATAGAGGATGATGAAGGTTATTGTGATATTTTCTGAATTTTCTGGATAAATTGAACCCCACCCACATTTTCTCCACGTTTACTCGTACTTTCCATGACTTTGTTCTTTGTAATGAGAAATGTACCTATTCTCTTGTACAATGTGCATTGTGCATACACCACACACACACACACAAGTAAATATTAAGTACACGTACTTTTTACTTTTTACATCCACCAGTTTCTCATTTTCCTATTTTCCGCATTTTCCATGTCCCATAAAAATACTGTTGTACAGCGTAATGGATACTGTAGGAACGGACTGGAATGGACGAATGGATGGGTCTATCTGCTGTTTACTCTCTTCTGTTTGTACGTAGATGGGATGTAGTGTTATGTAGAACAGACATGAAAATATTTCATGAGAACCACACCTCCTTTTCTTTTCCTCAATCCTCAATCCACTGTCCATCCAGCCGCTTCCTTTCTGGAATATGCACACCAAACACCAAACACATGTATTTCCCCCTCTGACTTGACTTGACTTTCTCTCCTCACTTTCTATCATCATCCTATCAATTACTTCTTCTCGCTCCCACGTTCAACGTCCAACATCACGTAAAAACACCAAAAAACTCGCAAAACTTACTGACCAACTGTGCTAGTTTCTAGTTTGTAGTGAGCAAACTTTTGTAGTCAATAGTAGAGCCACCATTTGATATTTATACTGCTACTACTCTTCTACTTTGTTCACCCTGCTCTGCTGCTCTGTGAAAAGTAAGGCAATGTCTAAACACATGTTTAAAACACATGAAAATTTTTGAAATACTGGAATTACTCGGAGGAATATTTCATGTTACACGCGGTTATTTCATTCCAGTGCATTTTTTTGCTATTCTAATTTTAACCATTACTTTTTTTATTTTTTACACTTTACACACACAAACTTTTTTTAGTATTTACGTATTTACTGTATTGACTCAAAAGGGTGAAGCTGCACTCACATAAACTTTTGTTTGACTGTCTACTCCCTAATAAAATCCGTATCCGATGGCGTCGGGGTCTGTGTAACCCTAGAGAAATGGCTATTACTCTGGCTAAGAGAAATGGCTATTACTCTGGCTAAGAGAAATGGCTATTACTCTGGCTAAGAGAAATGGCTATTACTTTGGCTAAGAGAAATGGCTATTACTCTGGCTATGAAAAGTGGCTAGGACAACTCAAAACAGGTATTCGGAATTTTTGCGCCACCAAATTCTCTGCGCAAAAGTCATTATTTAAGGTAAGGTTAGGTTAAAATATGCAAATATGCACGGCCACAATGGTAAGCGTAAGAAAAGGAAACCCGGTTTTAAAAGCAGCCGACCTCAGACCTCGGAGTCTAAGGGGCTGTGTTGTTCAGGTAGCCTTAAGGGCGCTTTAGCGTTTTGGCGCGGAATGCGTTCGTTTCTGAACAACGTAAACATTAGGATTTCTGAAAGTAATCCATCAATATAGTGCTTCAAAGATTTTTCAGCCATCGGATACGGCTTAACTACACCTACGGTTACGGCCCGTCATGTGACGGGCGAGCTTACTTGTCTTTAATGATCTGTGAAGGTGAAAGTTGTATAATCCACCATCTTTGATCATCGATAATCGACAGACTTGATTTTTGATAGTAAAAAGGTGATAAATTCAATTAAGTCAATCAAAAAGTATTCAATTCTACAGTAACAACATAAGTAAAAAAAAAAGAAGAAGATCAGCTCTGTTTCTGTTTTGAAGGAGATTTAGACCTGAGATTGAGTCACTTTAGATTTTAGTTTGGATTTTGGATTGATCCGTCCTTCTTTTAGTTTCATCTAATGATGATTGACATTGAGATTTCCCGATTACGGCGGATTCTGATTCTGGCTACTCTGATCGAGTCATTTTGAATTCAATTTCGATTTCACGTCAACTGAAAGAAGGTAAACTAAATGTAAATGTAAATATAAATTTAGATATATAAGCTAAGCTAAAAGCCAGTGTAAAAGTGAGTAGGACAATAAGGAAAAGAAAGAGGATGTGTAATGTCTATGCATGTAAATATATTGTATTCAGCTTGGGGTTTTCTCACTGGAGATTCAGAATAATTTATTCGTTAGACTACTTGTTGGGAGGCTCATCAGATGACAAGGCACTTTCACACCCCTAACAAGACAAGACATGAATCTATAGATTCTTCCCGACTCACTCACTCCTTCACTCTGGGGTATCACCGTCATAATAAATACATTCAAGATTGCATAACCTATACATTTATTATTCTAATGCTTCCTTTTTTTCTTCCCTTTGATCAACCTCCTGCTACATTTATTTTCATACGTGGAACAGACAACAGAAACAGGTACAGATACATTGCATCATGTGAGTGAGTTGGCTTGATGAAAATTTGAGCGCTGAGCAGCTAACCGACAATTTTAATGCTTATTTTGATACACATTATTTGAAAAAAACATTCTAGAACAAATTAAGCTCAAGCGGGATTTCGAGGTAATACTGAATGCTTTAAAGTGACAATAAAGCGTGCCTTTTGTCTTTGTCAGTACTATCTTTTTTTAACCTTCATATTAAGTATTAAATATATTGATCATACTAGACAATACAAAGGCTTTTTGATTTTAGCTTCTTACAACTATTACTAAGGTAAATGTTGGAAATTCTCAGTACAACACGCAACACACAACAAACAGCATTAATAAAAATTATATTTAAAAGAGGTGATGAAGTATGCACAATGTACAGATTACATAGAGCAAAGTAGATATTTACTAAGAGATACGAGAAAAAAAGTACATTTTTTGCTGCTCTGGTTGTCGAAAGTCGCAAGTCCTATGTAATAACAATAATGAATAATGAAGCTTTATATGGAAATGGATCTCTTTGTCGACTTTGATTACGCCAAAATAGGAAAATGAGATTTTGACTGACAAAGTGTGTTGAATTGATGACAGAAGACAAGAGAAGACAGAATGCCGTGAGATATTTAGAAAAAAAACAAAGGAGGGAATGAAAGAGAGAGAGAGAGAGGGGGAAACAACAGTGTTTTTTTGTTACTTATTAATTTAATTATGGCTTCTACAATTACTTGAAAATGTACGTGGACAATGGGCGATGAGTTCTTGAATCTAGAGTCTCAAGTCTTTGAATCTTTCAGTCCACAGTAATTATTATTATTTAACCTACACGATATCAATAAAAAGTAACTACTTTGTAAAACAAGTGTGTAGAATGCGGACATTGTGCTCTTGTAAACTTGGGTACTTGCAACTAACAAGTAGACGTTTTGTTTTTTTAGCCTTATGTTGTACATTACACATTACTTATTGCACATTGTACATATGTAACACTTTACCAATTATAGGACTTTGCTTCTTTTACTACTATTTTTTATTCAATTTTCCACTGAGGGTCAGATTTCAGATTTCAGATGAAGCATAATTCACCATAAACCAAAGGCATAAATACTAAATACAGTACTGTGTTTGTTGAGTTCTGAAACACTTTGTACCAGGGTATAAAAATTTAAAAGATGAGATTAATGAGCAAGAAATGAGAAACTTTGATATCTTCAAATTTCAAAGGCGATGACTTCTGACTTTACTTCTATGATGAGAATATCTTAAAAGTACAGTACAGTGCAGTACAGAGTAGAATAGAAAACATTCATTAGGCTCGAAATTCTTGGTGGTCAGCAATTGATCATTGATCTGGATCATTTAATGAAAATGCTTTTATCCACAAATGCATAGGTACATATTCACGATGAGAATCAAAAATTACACATAAATGTGTCACTGATATGAATCCAGAAATCAGATCTGAATCTGAATTTGAATTTGAATTAGGCTATCCATAAACACACAGGATGAGTTGATGGTTTCTATTCAATTTTCTTGTTGGTGGTCTACCGAATGGAAGAAATAAATAAAGAAAAAGTGAGTAGGTTGGAAGTTGGTGGATTGAGAAAAGGAAAGGAGCTCATTTACCAAAGTTTTTTATTCACCGCTCACCGGTCGATCAGAAATGCGACCGGCTTCTCGATCCTCGATCGAAATTTGATGCACATAATATTTATGTAATTTCCTTATACAATATAGATTTACTTGTAGTTTGCCTTAAATTGTACCTGTATTACATACTCATTGAGACTGGCATGTTTGTCTTCTGTTGATATTATAGTTTAGCTGTACTTTGTATATTATTTATTGAAAGTATAGCATATAAAAATATAGATAGGAAATGATGGTATAGGCAGTAGTACAGATTCATAAGGTAAATGATACCCATGGAGAATCACGATCAGATGAGTGTAATCCAATCAGAACTTTTCTCCCCCTTCTTTCTCTACTGTAGACTAGAAAAAAACACTCCAAACTTACTCTCCTCACACTAATGAACATTAAGTAGGTACCACAGAAGAGGTTATTACGCATCATCATCATCATCAAAACATTCTTCCGATAGTTGTCTGTTCCAAAATATTTACCAAAGCTTTTCAACTTTTTCATCTACATTCTCAACTCTTATGTACATATATATTATGTGTCGTAAATCTAAGCAAAAGCTTATTGAGATTTTGCCACTACGCGTATTATTCTAGATATTTCAGGAAATTTAGGACCTTTTAAATAAACACACTATATTTTTTGTATAACAATTTACAGAGCAAGTAAAATAATAAATAATCCATAATAAAAAAATCTTCGAGTACCTTAATAAGTAAAAAATAGTGGTGTAGCTTTACTTGTTATGAGTTTAATATACTTATACACGTTTTGTCAGCTTTAAATGACTATTTAATAGTTAATAGTACTCGTGTGAGTTTGAGCACAAGGTTATTAGAAATGTAGACTTGACAATATAACACATAAGTATTTTAAATGATAGATTTGTTAGACATTGGAGATGGGACGGTAAAAACTAAGCCATGGGATGACGAGTTTTCATTTTCATATTAGATGATGATGTATTGCAGAATGGAATGGATTGTGGATTGTATTTATGTGAGCATCTATCTATTGATTGTCCTGGAGATGACGGTGGACGGTGATGTGGATGATGCTGACGATGATGATAATGACGAGTGTTGTAAATATAGAAAATCTGTATTCTGTGTATAACTTTGCTCTTCTTCAAAGGTTTTCCAAAGGACATTTCAATGATGAATAAATTACAAGATGAGAGTTTTGAGTTGACAAAAAAGGTAATAACAATGGGCTCGCGAGCGTTCGCTCAAGACTCAAAACTCAAAACTCAAGATAATAATGTAATTCTTCTTGAACAGACAGACAAGGCTTCTCCTTCTTCTTCTTTTTCTTCTTCCATCTCCAATCCACAATCCACAATCCAAATCCATATACACATGTTCACATATTTACAGCAACCTTGCTTTGCATCATCACAACCTATTAACTAACTACTTACTGTAACTCTACACTCTACACTGTACATTACACTCTACACACGCTCGACTAATAACTCCACCATTTTTCATCTTAGCGTGCATATGTGTGTGTGATGTGTATATCCACTATTCACATTTCACATTCAGATATGAATTTACAGGTAAAGAGGGCTCACTCCTTCACGTGTCAGAATTTAAAAAGTAACTATAATATTAAATCATCTCTATTCTATATTCTGTATTCTGTATTCTGTTCTGCATAGATAGTTCAAATGTATAGTGGAACAAGATCGAAAGAGAGAGAGAGAGATGAGTTAGAGACTATAAGAAGAGTTGTAGTTTTTTTGTCTTATGGATTGGTCGGACTGGCTGAGGTTCCGTGACACATCTTGACAAATTGCCCTCTCCAATCACTTCCCCATCCAAATCCAAATCCAAATCCAACATCCAACATCAGCGTCAGCGTCAACATACCAAACCAAAACCAAAACCAAACCAAACCATACCACAAACTATAACCGACTATCGAATCATGTAGCGAGAGTGAAAGAAAGAGAGAGAGAGAGAAAGAGAGTGAGATGAAAAAATGGATTCCTTTGAAAAAGTTTAGTCCTCTATAAGACGCTTCTTTTGTACTCGACAAAAACATTTGATGACCATTACAGCCACCATGTCACTCTGTCCGTGTCTCCGTCTCTGTTTCTTCTCTTCTCCATTAACCTCTTGTACTTTGTACTCTCGACTCCACAAAGTCCAATGTCTCTGTTTCTCTGTGCCTTTGGTCTTTGGTCTTTTTGAGCCTCATGCTCATTCTCATCCATAATTCTCCAGAAACAATACAATAAAATACAGTAAAAACTTTTCATTTTTCTCCTCCAGCACTACCAACAGTAACAGCAGCCAGCCTCACATTGCTCATGTGACTCATCATGTTTTGTAACATGTGGATTTCCTTGTAGATTTTTTATGCTTATGTATATTTTCAAATTCATCATACTCCCTGTCACGAGACTCAAGACTGGAGGATACAGAATCGAACAAGAAGTATCGGTGTAATGTCATGAGCCATGAGCCATAAACCTCCTCATTCCTCCTGTTTTTTTCCCTGGTTCCTTCTTCAATTATTACAATTACTACAAATAAGCCTGACTTTTACTTTTACTTTCTACCACCACTTCTTTCTATATTCTACATTCTACACTACCTGTAAAAAATGTATTAATAAAAAATAAAAACATTGTTATATTTTTTGAGGAGTCACTTTTACCCCCATGACAAAAAAAAATTATACATTTTTTCAATCAAATCAGTCTTGTGTTTTAAAATCAGGGGGAAACAATCCAGCATCTAGTATTCACTGTACGACAACAGACAACAGGGAGCATGGAACAAAACATAATATCCAAGGGATATGAGATAGCTCAAACAGTAAGGAAGCTCATCTATATTTTTGACATTTGACACTTGTCAATTTTGAGTTGAGACTATTAGAAAACTAAAACTGAAAAAAATAAATTTATTACTTGAATTTTAATATTGTTCAAAAAAAGTATGGAACTGCACATGTTGTCGTATGAGGAAAAAGTAGATATTTACAATTTACAGGCAATGCATTAAAAATGTAAGATCGATAGTTGAGTTACTAGTTGCAGTGGAGCTTGGAGTTGATTGGAGTAACCTTTTCCCCTAATCCTCAATTTGGGCTTAAGCTTTAAAAAAGTAAAAACTTGAAAGAGTTGGCAGTTATATAGCGAAGAGTACGTACAATGAACAGAGGACAAAATTTAAAATCAAATTGGAATTTTTTAGACTTTTTGTCTCGTGTCCTCCAATACAATAGAATTTCAAATACATGTACAAAATGTACATTGACAAAGAGAGAGAGAGAGAGAAAGAGAGAGAGAGAGAAAGAGAGAGAGCGAGAAAGGATTAAGAGAAATTACTGTTGATAGGCCAGGTTGTTTGGTTGTTTGGTTGTTCGTTCGGGGCAGAAAGTGTAATCGCTTATCTCAAAGACCCTAATGGAGGTTTGACTGTTGGATCAAGGCACATGGATTATGGATGGATGGACAATTGTATCTACATTCTACATGCTACATTCTACATACACACATGTAATATGTATCTATATGTATGTGAGTGTCTGTTTAAAATGTAGATGGATGGGTTGTGTATTGTCTAGTATTGTGTATTCACTTTTCAAAGTGTGTCTTTATATATGTTCGGATGTGTTGGTTGCTAGTTCGTCGGCTACATTTTGCCATCAATCAAGAGCACGTTCTCCTTTCATCTAGCCCTAGCCCCAACATAATTGATGTCTCAGAAACATCTTCCAAATACTTCTCCATGTTCCTCCTCCTTCCAGTGACAGGAGTCTTCTTCTTCTTCTTCTTTTTCTCAGTTATCAAACACCACACTCTTCTACTCTTCTACTCTTCCACTCTTCTACTCTGCACCATACCACACTCCATATTCCATATTCCATAAGCCATGGATGCAATGTCCAAATTTTTCCTTTTATAAATTTCCAAAGTGGAGAAGCACATTAATTTACATCACAAGCTACCTTTTTACCCTTTCAAACCCTTTTCTCAATACATATGTACATTCTACAATGCACAATATATGTATATGAATATCGATATTTACCATAATATGAAATATAAAACCCAGTACTTAATACAGATACATACTACATACTGGATACTTTTGTATAAATTATAAACAGTAAACAGTCTATAAACTTGTATTATACTTTGTACTAGATCAGAGTTATTCTTTTCTTCTCAACTCTCAACTTTCATGTCAATCGCCAATTCTCAACTCTCCCTCATCCAACAAACTCGTTAGTCATCCAACTCTCAAAGAAAGATAAGATTTGTCAATCTTTCTATTTCACTGTTCTCTCTTCTCTAGTTCTGTTTGTCTACAAATCTCCGCCGCATTCTGTTCTTGTGATTTGATTTTGATTTTTAAGTAGTAGATAATTCATAGATCATACATCATATTGTACATCACACATGTTACATCTGGACGGAATACCGAGTACCGAATACCCAATATCGAAAGCTGAAAAGGGTTTCACCGATCACCGACTGACCGCACGTCCGCACGTCCGCTGTTCACATTTCATTTCATGTCATATTGTACAGAAATTTTTTTTATAATGATAATAATAGCTCAGCTTATTTTTTAATAGATTATCAGGGACAAAATACTATATATATTATATTTCCTTGTCAAAAGACATGCGTAATGTAAAATGTAATGTATTTTATATTTCAAATTCGAGTTTCGAGGTTAGAAGAATAAATAAAGAAAGAAATAAAACAAAAGTATAAAAATAGGATCTACAATTAAATGTACAAGTATTTTATAATGTAGAGAAAAGTACGTTGCATATATTATAGATTACAGCTTACAGCCTTATACAATATCAGTAATGTAGTTGGAGCAAGCTACAAGCTACTCAGTATTCAGTGTATTAGTATTAAAAACAATTTATTGCCAATAAATAAATAAATGTTTCAAGCCCATATATATTTTATACATGTATAATTAATTTGTCTATCTGTGTACTGTGAACTGTGAACAAGGTGGAAATGTAATAAGAAATGAAGAAATGAAGCAATAATATATTAACGATAGTAATAATAAAAATAATAATAATAATAATAGTGCTGATGACATTATAATAGTAATGGATTGTTATTTGCAGCAGAGCACAACAGAGAACAGAGAACAGAGCTGCAAGGAAAAACCTTGACTTCATTGTTGTTCATTTAAATCCCCAGTTTAGTTTAATTTCATATGTATACGCAAGGGTAATTTTTTCGCAATGTACAGATAAATATTAATTTATCTTTCCATATACCATATAGCATACATGCGAGAGTAGCGGACTCAAAGGTGTTTTTTCATAGTGTGTGGTGTGTGTAGAATACATATTGTACATGTACTATAAAAAGTAAATTATATAAAGACGTACATATGTATACTCATCCTACAATTCATCTTATGTCTTATCCTTTAAAACCAAAATATATACTTGCTACATGCATAAGACGTAGTATAACCATGTTTTGTTTTATGAATGGAACATTATTGTAGATACTCTCTTTGGCTTGGTTTGTTTTGGTTTGGTTTATGTACGTTTGTCTTTTGTGATCCCTGGACTGTGAAAAAAAGGAGAGATGATGAATTTTGAGCTGAAATAAGACATTATATAATACACATGCACCATGTACAAGAGGTGTTTATACATGTGTACTGTATACATAGCAAAGACAAACAAAAACATAAACATGAACAAAAAAACACATGGTTATATGTTATATGATAAAAAGGTACCCTCATCATCATCAGTGGCAGCTTCAGCATCTTTAAATTGGAAGAGACAAATACATACATTTGCATGTGTGTGTGTGTGTGCCAATCCAATCTTGAGTTACCTTCTACCTTCATTTTCAGTTTCATTTTCTACACTATGAATTAAGTAGTAAAAGTGCGTTTTTTTTCAACCTCAGATACACTCTGTGATTGTGCAGTGTACACTGTAAACTGTACAGATAAAGACAAAGATCTCAAATGATTACACACTTTGTTAGCAATTATTATTATTATTGTTATTATTATTGTAGGTATTTACACAGTTGTTAGTTGTTGCTCACCTCAAAATTGCATAATAATCAAGTCAAACGGAATGTAAATATGGGTAATTAATTAATTAGCTCCTTTCTGAACACCTTGTAATTGAGAAGCAATAATTTATGGGAATAATGAATAATGAGCTGCTGAAACGTACCAAAAATTTCTAAAGTTCATAATTCATCATTCATCATTCACCTCTCATTATCCATTATTCATTATTCATAACAAACAGTTCCTAGTTGTTCCTAGCTTTTTAATTAAATTTTCATCACATGGTTTTTTAATTATAGATGTTTGTACACTGTAGACAATATGTAATAGATAATAGATAAAATAGACGGTGGACAGAAAATGAAGGAGTTTGTCCAATTTTCAATTTCCTTCCGTTCCATTTTGTTTCAACTTTCTTTCTTTTTTCAATCATTCTTGTAGCTTGTAGACGGTAAATTAAGACATGGCTTATTTACTTTTCACATGTATTTCACCTTGTACTATTATTGCTAAAAGATATATAAAAGATATAGCTCCTTAAGAGGAAAAGTATAGATAAAAAGTGAACCGTATGATAAAACCTAGAAGCATATCTCCTCCAAAAAAAAGTTAGAGTAGAAATAGAAGAAATAATGACTGTGATTTGATTTTGAATGTCACAAGTCACAAGTCACAATTACATCAAATTCCTATAGTTATACTTTTATACTTTGAGCTTTGAGCGTGTATAATAAATAATAATGTACATTTCAAGTTCTATTTATAAATGACAGTTTTTTCATCATTCATCACTCTCATTTTATGACTATGTGGAACGTAAAAAAACATGAGACGTTTAGAGTTTAGTGTTTAGTGGAAACCAAGAAAACGCATGTGTTTTTTTAATAGTTTTGCACCTGATTTCAACTCATGCAGGGAAGACCTTGACAGGAAAGTCATAAGGAAAAACTCCAAGACACAAGACACAAAAACAATGAATTACTGTAAAACCATTAGAACTCTACTCGAATCTACTCTACTCTGTGCTGTATTATCTATGTGTGTTATGTCATACAATCTGGATTTGGATTTGGATTTTGGAATGTGTTACTACTTACTACTTACTACTTGCTACGTGCATTTCTGATAGGAATTACGTGCACTCTTAATCTCTCAAAATATAAAACACACACATACATTATATTATGTCTACATAAACTTCATAAACTACATAAACTATAGCTAAACCTTATACGTGCAATAATACGTAACATCTACACTCTACACGTATTTACGTATTTAGGATATCTGGCTCTTTTTTTCGTCTATAAACATTTGCAGATTTTGCAGGTATAGCCAAATCCACATCCAAATTTAAATCAGTGTACATTAACTCATTGTTCCACCATTTGATGCAACAAGAGTTGAGTTTGTAATCTGTATTTTGTGTAGATATTGCACAATTAGATCTAGAACTTGAGACACAGTCAACATTCAACATTCAACAGTCCATAGTCCATAGTCAACAGTGAGGTATTTTCATTTTCATTTTCATAACGTACACAAATAAACAAAGGTGCATGATGCTTGATACATGTGCTATGTCGTACACGATACAGGGTACGTGTATCTATGACCTGTGAAGCGTGAAGGGAATAATGGGTGCTGAGGATAGAACATACGTAATATTAAATGAAAATATAAAGATAATGGGAATATATCTGTACACACACAATTAGATCAACTTACGATACACTTGCAAGATAATTAGAATTTCTATCTTGCATCTTACATTTATAATTTAGAATCTAGAATCTGATAGACAGTAGACACTAAAATATGTGTGTATAATCCATAATAGAAAAGTGTGTGTAATATTAATAAACGTTTGTTTACTGAATGGTAGTAAGCTTTTGGATGTGTATTAATTTTTGTTCAATTCAAGATTCAAGTTCACTGTGAATTATAAATTGTATGTAACGTGTATGTAACGTGTGTGTATTGTGTATTTGTAATTTGATATGTGATATCTCAGAGAGACTCAAACTATTGCCTATTGCTTTTCCTTAATTTAATCCATAACATAATTGGACATTGTTCTGTTCTGTTCATTCTTCATAAAATAAGTAAATATTCATACACACAGGTAGAGATAAGACATTGAGCATTGGATGATGATGTGTGAGGCACGATGACGATTGAAGATTGACGATTGACGAATGACGATGCTTACAGCTTTTCAACAAGGTATACAATATACAACACTTTGTGTATTGTAATATGAGAAACGAGGAATGATGAATAGCAGAGGTTGAAAATTTTAGGCTAAAGTCATAAAAATTGACGTGGGGAAAGGATTTTGCTGAAAATATGATTATTTATTTTTATTATGACGACGTCTGTCCTGCACTGGCCTGGCCTGAACTAGCCAAAAGATACACATTAGACAAACAACATGAAAGATAAAAGACAAATACTATAAAATTTCTTGAATAAACAGGACAATTATGCGTGTGTGTGTGTTTGTAAGTGTACGAGTTCTTTTTACTTACTTTGATATTTTATCACATAATGTCGTGTATCTCGTGTATCATGTATCTTGTAGAATGCAAAATGTAGTAACTAGTAATTTATTAATGATATAAAATAAATATGTGTAACCATCTTTGGATGACGATGACGATGACGAGAGACAAAAGACAAGAGGAGAGTTGAGAGTAATACGCATCAATATTTTTTGTCTTTTGTACTGTCGACTCTTGACTCTTGACTCTAGACTCTTGACTCTTGACTGTGCAAATGAATGACGAGCCAATAGAATAAAAAAAATGTAGGATAAACTTTTTCCTTCCTTTTAACCATTTTTAACATTTTTTATGTATGTTTACCTCCAAAATATGTGTACAATGTAGATAGCAGAACGGAATCAACATCAAAAATTCATAAAGCTAGGACATCATCAAATTAATACCTAAAGGAACCAAGAACCAAGCAAACAGCTAATATAAGCTAGCTTTTATTCATAAATATGTACAAGAAGCATATATTTATATATTGTACAAGA
Organism: Sminthurinus signatus; assembly: GCA_019776565.1. NCBI lineage: Eukaryota > Metazoa > Arthropoda > Collembola > Symphypleona > Katiannidae > Sminthurinus > Sminthurinus signatus. The sequence goes on along the minus strand of JABASP010000014.1, from coordinate 99,336 downwards.
TGAGACATTAGACAAAGTAGACAGAAGGCAGAAGACACGAGGAAAAAATAAAAAAGCTCATGTTTCCAACTTGTGGACAGCCACTTATTAACTCTAAAAAACATTAATTCTACCTATGTACAGCTTCCATTCTTGATTCTCGCCTCCAGATCTATAAGTACATACAAGTACAAGTACAATATAAAGTATAATGGTCAATGTTCAATGTGTGATGCACGATGTACACACAAGACACAAGACATAAGATACAGATCTACGAGTAATCTATATAATTTATGTGTGCAACTACATAGATTTCCAATTTTGGTCTACATATCACTGACATCATCTGTAAATTGTTCACTGTTGATTGTTGATGGTTACTGCAAAATCCAGCATGTTATTGTTGTATTTTGTATTTTGTAGATACTAGATACTAGATACACCTGTACAAAAAATGAAGGAAAGATGACAATATTCGTAATATGTAATAATGTGTAATATGAGTGTGGCGTATTATGGATTTGGTTATTTTTGCAATCAAATTTATCTCCACTGGCCTTCATCATCTTCAGTTCAGTCTTCACATCACATGCTCATGTCAGCCAGTCAAAGTGTTCCATTTCCTTTATCTTTTTGTCTCCTCATATCTGCACCTCTCTTCTTCTTGGTGTGAGATGCGATCCACTTTATTTGACCAAAGGCACAGACACAGATACACAAGAAGGAATAGTAAAAGTGAGTGAGAAATGAGAGTGGAATGAGACTTTAAACGAGTTGTGTTTTAGTGTGAAGATTTAATAACAAAAAAAAACAAAACAAATGAATCCTAAGTGCTGTTTCATAACATGTGAAAAAAAATCTGGTGTACTGCTACGTACTACGTACATAAGGCATACATTGTGCGATGTAAAATGTAAAATACATAAGCTATATTAAATAGAATACTGCTTCATTTAATATGCAAATCCTCAGCTTATACTAATTACCTTGTTCTATTTACGATCACAATCTTTTTGGTGTTACTTCTTTTTCATCTTCTGGTGTTACATTTACACTTTTTCTTTTTTTTTCTCCTTTCAACATAACACGTACATGCTACTGTCCTCAGTCCTCAGATCTCATGCATATGCAAACGAAAATGGAAAGGCCAAACCGGGAACAAATTTCATATGTAAAGGTACATGGTACATGGTGGAATATGGATATGGAATGAAACCAAAGTTCATAATGTGTAGAAAAAATAAGAGGGAAAAAGATGTTGTAGAGGTAGTTGTATTTATATAGAAACACAGATACGTGTTGTTTTACTTTTATTTTTAGTATTTTTTCCCTGGTTTGAAATCTCGTATTTTGCTTTATTTATATCTACAATATTTATTTTTTTTACTTGATAATACATATAATATTTTATACAAAAGGGAAGACACTTTTGGACAACGATGACTATTTTTTTTTTTTTAAACCTTGTGTATTTTATATATCATAATTATTCACAATCTATCATATGTATAATAATATTACGTTATAATTTAAATATATTACAATAATAAAAGTAATAATGGACACATCTTTTGTATTTTGTATTGCTAAACTTACATGGACAATTTTTTTTGTCATGTACTTGGTATTTTGTATGTATGTACAATATACAATCTACCTTTTCACACCACACAAAAACACAATACCACACACGCACATCCAAATTCATAACAGGCACTCTCAATCTGTCTTTTCATTCATTTCCATTCCATTTTTTCTTTCCCATTTACCTTTACGTACAGTTTGAGAATATAAATTATAATTTACAATTTGCAATAATGATAAAAAAACAAATTTTTTTTTGTGTATAAAAATGGTATTTACAACTAAACGTCACACATACTCAAACCTGCTCGTAGTTTGTAGTTACATTAATTTATTTAACTCTCTCAAGGTTTCGTCGATTTATCTTATCCTTTATTTATTTTTTTGTGCATCTTTTTTGTATCTTCTCTTAAATTATTTGTGTGTATCTTTTGTATGTATGTTTGTGCAATGTAATTAAAGTAACCTAAATTTTTGCGTCATCTACTTTTATACTATATCGGCTCGATAGGAGTCCAACTAAAATAGATAAACCATAAAGTATAAAGTATCTACAGTAAAATATTTATGACATAATAATGCTTTTTTAACTATCAAATCTGTATTTGTATAACGTGTAACCTTTAACAAAAAGTATGGGTACACGTGTAAAGTAAATATTAAATATGAGGGTGCATTTTTCAGCTTGCAAAGAAAAACTCAGACTCATTCCGTTTTGGTTTTTGGTACATTTTGTGCATTCATTCATTTCACTTATCAATAATCACTAATCAATACATTAGTAAAATAATTTTAGAAAGACGAGGCAGAATAGTGAGATTTCTCTCCGTCACTAATTCTACAATAAATAACTAAGATATATGCCAAATAATATTTTCATATGTGTAAACTGAAATGAAGATTATTTTTCTGAGCATGGATGCGTTGAATATTGAATTATGAGTCTAGTTTAAAATAGATGGATAATTTAATTGCACAAAAAGATGATCAGGGGACGAACAAATGAACGAATTAATGGATGAATGAATGAATGAGTGAGCGAAGGTCTTAATTTTTTGCATAGTAAATCGATTCAATTTCTATTTATACGTTCCTCATTTGAATATGCACTGTACACTCTATTTGACAATACTTTACCAATTACCAATTACCAGAGTATAGGTAATAAAGAGATTTTTTGCTATGACTGTGATTTTATTATTTTTATTATTATATGACTGTGCTGACCATTTTCCATCTCCTGAGCCACACGCACTTAGACTTGGATCTTACAGGTCTTCTGTCTGCTCTCTACACTCTACACAAATAAATACTAGTTGCGATTTAATGGCAACAATTTTAAAACAAGTATAAAAACTGTTCCATATAAATACGTTGAATGAAGGATAGATGATATATCACTAATTTCAAGGGGGAACTCAAGAACGACCATGTATAAAAAGTAAAAACTCGGTACATACAATATGTACCATATAAGAATAAAAAAAATCTGTACCAATAAGTTGGCAGTTTACAGTTTACAGTTTTGTACCTGTACCTACTGCCAACTTTTTGGCAAGAATTAATAGTCTCCCAATTGCCAAAATCCAAAATGTTTAGTGTCTATGTGCAGTGTGCATGTATTGTACACAATATACTATATACTATATACGGTTATCAACGATACTAAACTAGGCATAAAGTTTGGTAAAATTTTTGCATTCATTTTCATTGTCCATTAGAGATTTAAATGTGCTGTTCACTATACACTGTACAATGTACATATTGTGCAATAAAGATAGGATATGCGTGCACAGAATGTAAAATACATGTGTGAGAATATATAGATAGAAAATACAGTATAGAGTATAGACAGTGCTATGTAAAAAGGAAGCTTATTACATTACCATTAACTTACTTTTAACTCTAGCTTACCTCTGAGTCTGACTCTGACTTTGATTCTATTCTCCTGGAGGCTTCTTGTAAATATTTAAAGTTAAATGTTTGCTCTGAGCGAAATTTGAGAGAGGGAGAGAGAGAGAGAGAGGAAAGTATGCATATTCTGTGTTTTGTGTACGACATATGGTGTACATATGAGTTCAAACAACAAGATAATATACAGTGGAACATGTACATTTGCCTAATTCCTAATTACTTAATTTTAGAGTGAGCTTTATACAAAAAAGTCATAAATCAAAGCACATAGTTACCAAGTGTCTCATCTCGTATGAGCACATTAACGATTCACGAATTGAAAGTTAATACTAACACTAACACATGATTATTCACGACAATTTCAATGCCTCCTCCTTCTGTATTCTGTATATTATTCTATATCTACCATCTACTCATTTGAGTTCTCCTTTTCATTTCCAATTTCCATGCATTTGGCCATCTCACATCATTCACCTACTCTGCTTTTCTCTATTGTAGCGTGTAGTTAGTGTTTTAAACTAACTTGCCCATTAACAAATTCAAATTTTAAAATTAAGAAATCAAGAGTGAATCTTTCTCTCTGTATCTTCTTTGTCTTCAAGCAATAGTCAATTTGACACTCTTTTTTGCAAAGGGTAGAGAACAGTATGAAATGCTTGTATCTATGTATGTGTATGTTTAAAAGTGAAAAGAGTAAATGCATGTAGACAAAAAAGATTATTTATACATAATAATTTTTTTCTATTTTATTTTATTTCTTTCTTTCTTTCTTCTAGTTTATTTATAATGATAAATGATAATATACCTGACATTGGACATTGGATATTAGACATTTTAGACATTGGACACTGACAATTGACAATGAGCGTGTTTTGAGTTTTGAGTGTTTTGAATGAACATTGAGTAAAAATAACACACACACTTCAAAGACACTTTTTTTTAAACTGTACAAAATTGTATCTTTTTTAATGGTGTTAATGGATTTGCATATATATGATTAGGAAATACATAATGATATAATATACATAAATGACATAATAAGTCGTCGAGAATTACAAGATACAAATACAAATACAGTTTGAATACTGAGAATTATCATAAATTATCGTTATGTTGGTTTTGGTTTTGGTATTTTGTGTGTGCTGTGTATTTATATTCTTGTGTGTAGTGTGGACTGTGGAATATGGACAATGGGCAATGGACAAGGGCAACGAGAGATTGGGAAAATAGTTAAATACACACTAAAAGTAAATGCGTTTTCGTCTTCATCCTCAACAAAGATTCCTCGTCTTTTTTTAAAATTATATTGTACACTCTACATATGTAACTATAACATGTCAAAAAAAAGCACAATAATGATAGTAATAATACTTACAACTAAACTGCGTGTGTGTAATAATATTTTCTATATTATAAACATTATATTTGTGTAGAGAGTACGGGGAGGATATATAGCAATATTGTACCTATGATAATCTTGAGTACCACAGAAGACACAAAATATAAATACTAAGTACATTTTTATTTTATAATAATCTTGAATGATAATTTTTACATAGGCATAATATATTCTATTATGAATCTACTACACATTATAGACATACATAAGACTACGAATTAAAGTAATAATAAAACAAACTCACTGGCCAGTCTGTGTAGATGACAAAATAATATAAAATACAAAATACAAATAATATCTTAATAATAATGTAGTAATAAATGAATGAATGATTTTGCACAAAATGTATAAAAAAAACATGAAAATTGCAGCGACCTCAAATATTTAAAAGTACCTCTAGAAAAGTACCTACAAAATACTCAAAGCAAATATTTGCGAAATACACGAGAAATATACGAACGAAGATCCATCGTTTTTTTATACATGAATTTCTTTTTAATATTAAATATAAAGTACCACCTTACTGGCAATTAGACCCAATAACAATAATAATAATCATTATAATAAAGTAATCATAATACAAAATACAAAGTATTTATAATGCATTTTTAAATATTATGCATTTATAAATGAAAAGAATCACACTGTCGTACGGAATTTATATATTATTTATCATCATTTATCATATGTTCATCACAGTAATATAACTGGATATGTGTGTTTTTGTGGTATGTATTTTTAAATGGTTTTTTGCTTTGTATCATAATAATATTATATGTAATTTTTAAAAGATTGAGATGAAGTACTCAAGTAAAGTTATACGTAACATATTGAACTTAAATCTTAAATATATTAAACAAACTTCTTAATCTACCTCTCACATTTTTTTTATTCCTAACTATAAATACGTTTATTAAAAATCAATATACTAAAAGTAAAATATGAAAAAAATTGAACGATTTTTTTTCTTATCACTATAAACAAACTATATATTATAACTTAGAATTGCTCATAACTTAATTATTAATATTATTGTTCATTATACAAGAGTTATTCTCACGTGGCAATTTTTGGAGCAGTATTGGTACTTCGGGTCAAATCGAGGGGTGTAGAGACACGTTCTCTCTTTGGACTGCATGATGATGATCGATTATTATTATTATTATTACTACTATGACTTCTTCTGCGTTTAAGATTATTATTATTATTATTGTTATTATTATTATTTCTGGCCTTTGACAACATGACCTCTTCATCCTCCTCCTCCTCTTCAGAATCTTCATTCTCGGATTTGATATCTTTCAAACTACCATGATTATTACGTTCATCCATTTCATCCTCATCCGAATGTGGGATTTCTCTATCAGAATGATGAGGACTATGATCATCATCATCATCATGATCCATATGATCATTTTCATTCTCCATATCCTCATCTTCCATATCAGAGGAGATAATTTCTCCTTTCACTTTAATCAAACCATCCTCAATATTATTATTATTGTTATTATTAATGTTTTTGATGATGCTCCGGGCAGATGCAGAGAGGTCAATTGGACCATCTTGAACGGGCAAATTTTTAAATTTGGATGGATTACTATTATTCCCGCCACTACTACTATTATTCGTAAAACATGGATCATCCGCTCCATGTGTAGAGATGGGTGGTGTTAGAGTGAGACTGGAGGATGGTGGAACAATAGAATTGAGTCTCCTATTAATATTTGGCGGTGATGATGCGGGATTAAGATGAAGGTTTTCTGCGGCAGCTGCAGCTGCGAGACTGGCAGCAGTTGAAAGGAGTTTGGCTGGATGAAGACTTCCATTTGGACCATTAAGACCATTTAGTCCCATACCAGTACCGGTACCAGCACCCGTACCAATACCAAGTCCAGTCCCAGTGCCGCCCATACCTGGGGGAAGTGATCCGATTAAACCGGCAGGGATGTTGGTAGAAGTTGGTATTGAATTCGGTGGGAAGGGTGAGCCAGGGAAGGCGGCATGTGGGAAATTAGGGAGCATGAAACGGTATGGATTGAAGGAATGCATATTTGGTGGGGCTGAGAGCATGGCGGGCCATAATCTCAAAGGATCATATCCCAGTTTCATCAAATCCCTTGTAATTAAGTCAAAGGGAGAGAAATCATTTGGTTTGACATCTAGCGGAGATCCATCTCGGGGCATGCCCATGGTAAAAAGTGGAGTGTTACTCTTATCATCTAAGGAAGCTTCGGAATTTGGTGATTCTAGTGAACTTCTTCCTGTTCTTGACATGTCTTCTGCTCCCATATCATCAGGATGATCATAGAAGGACTTGCTGTTCTTACTATTGTTATTATTGTTGTTGTTATTGTTATTATTATTATTGTTATTATTACTTAGACTATTAAGGTTATTACTAGCGGCACGGAAATAGTCACACAATTCTGGACTCACTCCCATGGTACGATTGAGGGAGCTCAGGAATTGCTCACGAGCCTCTGGACTGAGCCCAACGAGACTGGAGAATGATGGAGGACAAGCACCGGTGAGACGAGAAGCATTTGATAATGAAAGTGGATTTCGATGGTCTCGATCAAGTTCCCGATCACTATCTCTATCTTGATCTCTATCCCTTCCTCGATGACGGTCTCGGTCGCGATCTCGATCTCTATCTCTTCCTAACTCTCCCGGATGAGAATGACCACCGAGTGAACCCAAAGGAGGAAGAGTTGAACCCAATCCTTTCCCAATATGATGATGATTACTATCTCGACCACTTGAATTATTATTATTATTGGTTACGGTTGAACTATTATTATTTGCTTCTGGACTCCCCATCCCATTCGGATTACCCTGAGCGGAGAGGAGACAGTGGATTTTGAACCAATTTGAACGTCTCCCATATCTTGATCCAGATTTGCTCATACCTACTGAAAGACATTTTCGTAATCGGCAGGATTTACAGGAAGTTCGATTCTTCTTTGTTATCTCACAACGTCCACCATTTTTACACTCTGAGACTCCACTCACATTGTTGTATGTTCGTCCGAAAAATGACTGTAAATAAATAAAAAAAGCCATGTTTATAAAACCTAATAATGAACAAGTAAAGAATTTCTTCCGCATCTCGTGTCTCAAAACACAAAACTCATATCACTATGCAAATGCTTTCATTTTAGCAAATCTTTATTCTTTATGAACTTTGAACGTCTTTACTCTTTACTTTTTACGTGCGTAGAGTATAGAGTGCAATAATATGATATATGATCTAAATTCTAAATTCTTCAACTTGAGAAGTTTTAATGAAGTCAAAGAGTCAAAAGTCAAAAATTAAAAGCTTTCTGTGCTCTACTCTTTTCGTCTCAAAGTAAATACTCTAGAAAATGAGACAATTTAAAAGGAGCAAATAAGCTCATTTAGTCTGTAAAAGATCTCGAATTTTTTCTCACAGCTTTTCAATACAGACTACAGAATACAGGTGATTTTAAACTGCATAATGTTATTATGCAGTCATTATGATTCGCATACAAAGTACAAAGTACAGATAGAATACAGATTGCAGATTGCAATCACAGTCACTGTCAGTTTTGTCAGTATTCAGTATCACACAATGAAGATTATCTGTATGTCAACAATGTCATATCATAATATTATAATCATGTGTGTGTATTGTATATTATAAAATCATGGAATGAAATGAAATGAGCCAAAACTCTAAACTCTAAACTACTTTACCGTCTCATTGTATTTTAGATGTGTGTGTAAATTTGCAGCTTAAATTCTCTTTCTTTCTTGTTTCTTGTACAAGTATCAAGTATACATGTACAAAATGTACATAAATGACAAATAGGAGGAGGAGGAGGGCTGAAAGAAAACGTTTATAATGTGGCGGTAAGAGGATTAGAATTTAGAATGGGAATAATGTTAGGGCGACAGGTGAAACTCAATGAAGTGATTCATGGTGAAGGAGAACGACAACGACAACAACAGAGAGTGAGAGAAATAGAAGAAAAAATTAAATTAAATGCTTATGGTAACAGTAACAGTAACAGCTAGCAAAACAGTGGAGGAAATGTCGACAAGTTGCTTAGTTAACTTACTTAGTTACTTTATTTTTTTTTCTAAACTAACTCAATTAGTTTTGGTAGAAACGCCCCAACCGTTTCAATGGAGATTCAAACCAAACATGATTTTCCGCTACTTCCGTTCATTTCACGTTTCTACTACTCAAAACTCAAATTAAATAAATGATATTAAATATCGTAAGTCGTAAGTAGTAAGAAGTAAGAAGGCAAAAAAGAAGGGTTCTCTTATTTTAGAGTTACACACGTTACAACTTTTAACCATAATGCTCGCCGTCCTCTATTCTTAATAACTCTCATCTTTTTACACTACTAACAATACAAATTATTCAAAAAATTTGAATATAATACAGATCTACCCATTACTTATATTCATATTTCACATGTTTATGTGCGTGAGAGAGCGGTTAGCTTTTAGCTTTTCGGCTTGACTTATCTTGTATCTTGTAATTTCTTGGCGGTGCATGTTTGTTAATGAATCAACTTAACTCTGAGATTTGTGACTTGTGACACACACACACATTGTTATTCTCATTCTCATTCTGTTGCATAAAATTAGGAAGAATTTAAATTATAATTAAAATTCACTCCCTCTTTCTTCCTTTTCCTCCTAAACTTTAAATCTCAAACTTTTGAATTCTGAATTCTGAATCAATTAACTATTTTTGTGTCTTGAGTTTTGTGTTTTGAGTTTTGAGTGTCACGAATCTGTTTGGTCTTAAATAGCTTTTTTTTTATACTTTCTCAACTAAACTTTGGTTTAAAGTGCACTTTTAACTAGGATTTTACTGTAACAGTATGGAAATGTGGTTGTCATTTATTGTTTATGAGCTGCAATTCCTATGAAATTTAAATTTACACACAAAGTCTCAAAAGTCTCAAGTCATCAGCGACGTGACTTAACTTTAGTTTAGTTCATTTCATTCCATTCAGTAGTCAATGAAAATGTTTATTTCTAGTTTATACTTGACTCTATATGACTTTTAGCATTCAAAATTCAAAATTTAAATCAACTTATTAAAATGCTTCTACACGTCGATCCTCAACCATCCAAAGCCAAAATTATATAAATAAAAATAACTGTCAAAATGAGTACAATGAGTTCATTTGACAATGAGATTTCACTGTCATTCGTTTTATTTTTATGCAGTTTTTCTTTGTTTTACTTTTATTCATATTATGAGATCAAGTTCAAGCTAATTGTAATAATCGTAATAATAATAAATAACTATTTTTGAAGCTTAAAATTAAACTTAACTTTAAAATTAAAAACTTGATATTTACCTTGCATCCTTCACATGTGAAGGCTCCAAAATGAAACCCCGCCGCGGGCTCCCCGCACACTTTACACAACTGATTCATCTAGAATTAAAAAAATGAAGGAATTTCACATTATAATTTTCACTTGTCACAATATTTATCCATTTATCATTATAACTTTTCCAAGAGATTTTTCACACAACACAAACAAGCACCAAATTTAAATTTGAAATCAATAAAAACTAATGCACAATATTTTCAATATTTTAATTTTCCAATTTAATTTTCAACAATGAACAACAAATCACTAAATAATTTTTCACAAAAATATTGAAAATATTTTATTGAAATTTGAATATGATTAGAAATTTCAACACTTCACCATTTCACACTGCATGATAAATATTCCAGTATTCTCATGTTTTCCCGTAAAACACTTTTGATATTGATATTGAATTCCAAATGAAAAGGAAGAGACACTAGACACTAGACTTTAAACTTTAGACACTATAGACACTCGACACTAAACACCAAGAACTAAACAATGAATAGACAATAACGTCTGTGAAAGGCAAACAAAACAAGAGGGTGAAGGAACAATCCAATCCAATAGAGATTGGATTATACAATAGAATACACTGCAATTTGCAAACCGTACTAGTACGCTGTACACTTGAAACTGTAGACTGTAGACTGCATTCAGCATCTACGTTTTTCCATGTGCTCTCGCACCTCTCAAAGGATTGAAGAATGAAGAATTCATAAAGTTTTCATGTAGATTCCAATAATTTAATAACAATGATAATAAAAGAAGAAAATGAAAACCCCCTCGCACCTCATCCATAAACACACAGACACACAGAGGAACACACGTTCAAATCATCCTGCATACTAGATACTGTGTACTAGACATGCGAATGCATGTACTTGTTTGCACTTAAAAATTCACACTCTTTGCTATCCCTCCTCACTCAACCATCATATCATAATAATACATAATACAGAATGCAGAATAGATGTAAAAGTGAGGGTTGATGATTACACTCTTTACTCTTATCCACGTTATTTCTTCCATCTTCTACTTGTGTATATTAAAGAGTGTGTGTACGAGTACAAGTACACAAGTACGAGAGTACACGCATTTATGACATAATACACAGATTAGATGGATAGATATACAATATACAGATATATCTGTACGCTGTACATGTGTAATATTATGGCTTTGTTATAATTCGTAATAATTCTTAATTCGTAAGATCAGTCTTATCAGTGTAATATAAAATATAATATTTACAAGTGTACTATGTATTATGTATGACGTACCTTTACCTATTTCTAACTATACTCACGACAGACTCACTTGCAAAGTCAAATCAAAAGCCTAAAAATAAACTTTGGCTTAGATTACCCATTATTATTATTATGATTAACCTTGTTTACTTTTAAAGGTTACCTCAACCTGCTTAGTCGACAGAATGGAAAGAAAAAAAATGTACTAGACAAACACATTTAAAATCCTTAATGTACACACTACAAATTTTATACCTACATTTGGATTTGTAATTTGTAATATCTATCTATAAAATTTACCCAACCAACAATAAAAATAAAATGAGCTATCCAAGGAAATCAATTATTACAAATACGAATATTTATATCATAACACCATTTACCATTAACTTTGTTTATCATTTATTTACTTCATTTTTTGGCAGTTGGCAGTTTGAAGTTGGTTTTTGGTCACTGTTGTAAAATTGACTTGTTTTGATCATGTTTTTTACACCTTGTAACTTGTAACTCATACATTTTCATAGTATCAAAACAAATCAAACGATGGGAACTACAGAAAATAATGACATACCACAAAGAAAAACAAAAGTATTAAGTACTGAGCTTTTACACCAGAATTCGGTCATATAAAGTATCAAGTTTATTGTAACACAATGCAAAATATAAAATAAATACAATTGTATTATTGAAAGCTGTAGTATGTATCAGTATGCAGTATTCTCACAAAAACATGTACAATGTACTTGTAATGTGAAACTTGGATACTTGGATATATTTTGAATGATTTGTGCTTTGCGTTTTGTGGAAATTGGGAAACGGTAACAGGTGTAAATTATTGGTCATTGAAGAAATGACAAATAGTTTGTAATAGGTCATTTTTCCCTGTGCAGTTTAAGAAGGATGAAGTAAGAATGAGACAAAGAGAGAGAGGAATTGTCAGCGTTTAAAAGACACAGTGTGGTAAATGAAGGCAAAAGGAAACAAGTGTATAATGTATAATATTATATAATAAAACAGAAATGGAAGTTTGGATTTGGATTTTAAATTGGAAGGTAATAATAAACCACACTAATGGGGGATTTTGACAGCTTTAAATCCAACAGTCAACTAGCACCACTGTACTCTGTACACTGTACACATTACACATTACACATAGATAATAATAATCAAACTCAATGGCAAATTGCACGCTTATTATGCAATTGAAATATATAAAATCAACGACTCAGTGATTTTTGGTGAGCTTGAGAGAGAAAGTAAATTATGTCATGAGGTAAGTTATTGGAGCGCATCGCTTTTCGACCAACTTTTTTCCCTCTCCATGTAATACACACAGTACAACATACAGTACACACACTACACACACTATACACACATCCTTAACTTCATGGCTATGCCGTATTACACTCTACACAGTATACCTTCTGTATTCTATATTTTATACTTAAAGTCGTTGCACATTCCTTGTTGCTATACATCCGTACATAAGTAAAACGTACTTGCTACAGTTACGCATAATACACGCTCAATGCTCAATTCTCAAAGCTCAAAGCTCAACATTCAACATTCAACACTGACGAAGACGAAGACGACAATCCATCTAATCTATTCAATACCTGTTTCAATCCACATCCACCATCCCCATGCACGTCTTATGTCTTTTAAACAAGCAGTGCACTGTACATTTTGTGCATATTATATTATGTGATGCAGTTCTTTAGGATGTTATATAAAATTGTCATCTAATAGAAACAAACTCAATGTCGTGCTTTAGTTGTCGTTACAGTTTTTTTTTTGCCTGCTGCTGTTGTTCTTGTTATGCATGTTGTCGTTGTCGTTTTTTGTTGCCGACAACGACGTTCCTTTTCCTTTTCGCTCGTCTGATTCTGACTCTGTCTTTGACTTTGGCTGTTTCTTGTTACTGTTGACTGTTTGTTTGTTTGTGTTTAGTGTGTTTATGTTTGTGCCTGTCTCTCCTCACAGTCACAAGTACGAGTGCGAGTACGAGTACGAGTACAATTACAATTGCAATTACTATTTACTATTCACAATTCACAATTCAATTACTCTTCTTGTCTCTTGTCTCTTTTGTCTGTTCCTATTACTTGTGTACTTGTATACTTGTAGAATGCAGAATATATTGGAATATTGGACTTGTTACATGTGATCAGTTAGTAAAATAGTCAAATCAGCGAGACATTAATCTTATTTATATTAGCATAATACATAATACAATATACAAGATCTAAGGTCTAAGGCATACTTAAACATTTGAACGTTTTAAACACTTAAACGTTTTTTATGCAGGCTCTGCTGTGGACATAAAATTAAAGTAATTTTAGCGCCTCAATCTCCAAACTCCAAACTCCAATCTTCAATGTAAACACTGAACAAAGAGGCAAGAGCAAAGACACAAAGATACACGTATAAAAAACAATAATAACTCCTATTAAATTCAAATTCAAATTCAAGTTTCAGGCAATGAAATATATCGTTGTCGTACAATGCCAAATGCCAAAAGTTATGACAATTTACCAACAGCTCTATACAAAGACATAATAATGAAAATGAGGGTTTACAGTGCAATACCATCGTAATCGTACATAATATACGCAACAAAGACATGTAAGAGTAATGTGTAACATATTTATTGTAATGTAAATTAAAGCAGTGGCAAATGCCGGAACGGAGTGGCACGCTTCCCCTCATTCACATTATCTGTTACGTTTACTCAAGTTACATAAAAAAACACACAACGTAAACATTGAACGTATTTACTATAAACTGTACGCTGTACACACAAAACACAAACCAAAAAAACAATTTACAAGTTACAAGTTAAACCTCCAATAACATCCAACATCCACTGCATAATAATATTGAGGCATGTACATACGTACAAAACCTCAAATTTACATTTATTTTCACACTCAAAAAGCTCCAAACTCAAAGTGTGCAGTTTTACATTAATTTAGTTTTGGCCTTTCTGCTACATTGTATTGTGAATTGTGAATTACGCATAGGATTGAGAATGCGCTACAAATATTAATACGGTCTGTGGTCCGTACATATTACATATGAAGTTGGTAACCTTTGTTTTTTTGAGCTTAAATCCAATTTCAATTTCAAATCCAAAGCCCAAATCCAAAGCCAAGTTTATTACGGACGGTGGAAGACGGAACGATAAGAAATAAGACGTTAGACGTTATGTAAACATGATAGCGAAAGGAAAGATTATTATTATTATTATTTTGTGCATCTAAGATCCCAGATCTATCTCACTGTGTGTACATGCGTTTGTGCGTTAATAGCCTGGCCGGTGGTGGTGTTCGTCAAAGTTAACAAATTCATGTGTTGATTGCAGGTACATGTATCATGTGTAAGTTGTAGGTTAATATTACGTGCTTTATGCCCTGTGTTTTATTTATCTTTTGTGTTTTGTGTATTGTGTTTGTAAGATGGAATTATAATGTTATTGTTTGTTAATGCGAGTGTCTAAGAGGTGAAGGGATTACATCCAAGTTCTAAGTTCTAAGGTCTAATGTCTATGCGTAATAATAATATCATAATAATAATTATAGGATTTTGAATCGAAATAGCTCAGCTCTGAATGTCATAACATAATAATGATATCGATACACTTGATGGACACTAGACTGTAGACACTAGTATAGCACACTAATCTATCTGTACATGTGCTGTCTACACAGTTTTCGGTCCCTTGGGGACCTCGACATAGATGCTAGACAGCGCGAGATGAAATTTCCTAACTTGAAAAACATTGAAAATTGAAATTAAGATTGACTTAACGTCACATCTTAACTTGACTCAACATTTTAACTTTTAACGTAACGCTGAGCGTAAAGTGTAACTTGTAGTTTGTAGTCTGTACTTTATAGCTTGACCCTGAACACTGAACAGAGCAGAAGCAGAATTGGTATTCCGCAAAGCAAAGGAATAACAAACTATGCCAAATTTTTCTAGGTTTATATAATAATAATAATAACTTTAGTTTAGATCTCACTTTGATGATAATAATAATAATACTTATTAGTATATCCTCTTTATCCTGCTACTGTATAATGTGTATTGTTTACTGGTGTGATGTAAAATGTAAATATAATATCTAGTTAAGTTTTAAAGGAGAGAGAGAGAGACAGAGAGAGATTTTTGGCTCAGGATTTTCACGACAACAATAAGTTACAAATAATACAATACATTCATAATATTATTGTGTCTCCCTGCATTAATTCATTTATTATTGCACATCATCAACATTATTATTATTATTTTATTATTTCAATCAGACTTGATTTCTCAAGGTATTTCAATCCAATCCAATCCAATGTCCTCTGTCCCACTGTTTACAGTTTGCAGTTTACTACTGACTGCTTACTGCTGACTGTTGGGAATTGGAATTGGGAATCTTAAAATTTGAAGAGTGAGAGAGTCTTAGGTTAGTCAACATCAACATTCAACATCTTATTCAACATGTGCTTTTGATTGCATCCTACTATTCTCCATCTTTTCATCCGTTCCACTGCGTATTGTATTCTTTTATACTGTATTATATTATATTATGTATCTTGGAGTGAATCCTTGTCTTTATTGTTATCCTTATCGTTATCGTTGTCATTGCCTTTTGCCTTTACCCCATTCCCCACTGCACACTTGCATACAGCATACTGCACACCCATCAACATGAAGCATCAAGCATCAAGCAAGTATTAAGTATTACTCGCCTATTCTTATACTGTTTCACGCTTCAGCGATCAATCTAATCTCCATCATACACACTCTTACTCTCTTGTATCTTGTATCTTGTACCATTCATTCATATATACATGGATCATTATTTTTATTTTATTAGATTTCATTCACTTTCAATGCTACCAAATTTAGTCAACCGTATACAAATAATAATAATAACAATAATCGTAACATCAAGAATCAAGAATCTAGACTCTAGACTTTAGGCTCTAGACGAATGAAAAAAAATACTCTATACTCATTATTATTCTTATGTTGAGCATCTCTTTTTTCATATCTAATAATAATAAATAATATTATATATAATATTATATATTACTTATAATAATAATAAAAATGGTAATACAGATATAATTTCAATTTCATGATTGAAGAATAAATATGCACAGTAAAAAAAAGTCCATTATCTTTTATGCTTAATACCTATACGAGATAGAAGAATGGACATACTGTGGACAAGAAGAGATGATCCGTAATCCATATGCATACAAGGATACGGTATACAGAAGAAGAAGATAGGTAGTCATTAAACAGTACTTTGTACTTCTTCCACTGTGTACTGTACATTAAGCACTGTATTGTGCACCCTTACGCATCCACCGTCCGTCTACTGTATCAGAAGAAACCATCTTTTCCCCATAATTGTGCACATTATCATCCTCATCCTCAGAACGATTATCCTCCTCATCATCTTAATTATCATAATATGGTTTATGGCTATTTATTTTCAAGGTGTCCACAATAATATACTTGTACAGTGTACACTGAACACTGAGCAATCTACACACCACACACTATTAGCTATTAGTAAACAGCTACAAATCGACATCCTCATACTAATCTTTCTTTATCAATGATCTCATCTACTCATCTAACTCAATAATACAGATACAGATACGGTAGAATGTAGAATATAGAATATAGAATACATGTGTAGATTCACTTTTCTTCTTGGTCTTCAAATACACATACATACACATTACACATGTATTGTATTTAGATGCATACTGCCTATTGCCTACCGTACAGTGAATATGTATGCACAATGCACAATTAACACAGAGTTGGAGCTCACCTATTAGAAAAAGAATAAAAGGGTAGGGTAAAAACCTTTCTTGGAATTCCTTCTCTACTTGAAATGAAATCGTGTATCAAGTGTACCTTTTCCTATACACAAGCTAAAAAATACCTTATATAACATAAATTAGATAAAGGATGTTGATTGTTGATGGGAACAAAACAAAACAAAACCAAACTACCTGTACACCGTGTCTAATGTCTAATGTATCTAATTTATTTCTATTTTCTAATTCTTATTGTGTATTTTCTGCTTTAATTCATTCATTTAACCGTGTCGACTTTGATTTACCTAGCAACTGACAACAAATGCTCAACTGCCGAACTGCCTAACTGCCCCATAATCCATAATCATTACCTATTGCCTATTATCTATTATGTATTATCGCCAAAAAAATGTGTACCTAAGTCATACAAAGATGTAAAATGTATAATACATAATACATGAATTGCTCAGTAATTCAACTACTCATCGCCATTTGCCATCATACTCTGCACTCTACACTGTGCACTGTGCAGTCGACAGTCTACTCTGTATCCGGAATAATCTACATTCTACATTCTCCGTGCTCCATACTCAATACCAGACAAACTGCTTCATGTTTCATGTTTCACGCTGTGCAAATGAGGAGTACCAATGATCAAATCCATAAAAGTAATAATAAAATTAAAAATTATAATATGTACAATATGTAATATACATAACACATACATAAAAGACATAAGACACTACTGTACCGATTAATATCAAAGCTTCAGAAACTCATATTATACTATGGCTCATAGCTCATGGCCTAATGACTGAACTGACTCTCCTCCAATACATATATATTTTTTCTTCCTCTTCGTGTCGTGATTTTGTTTTGAAAGGAGATGGTGATGGAATATTGAAAAATTGAAATGAAATACCCACACATCTACATTTGCAGATACACTCACCAATAATAAATACAATACACAATGTACAATGAACAATTCAACACAATGAGTAATACGTGCAAGTAATGTTCAGTACAAAATATAAAAAATACATTTATTAATTTAATATCTGTATTTTAAGTAATGTGGAAAGTGTGAGGTAATCCTGCTTGTGCGGATTTTGGTTCTTGTTGCTCGACTGCATTGTGATTTGATGAGTGTATGAGAAATGAGGAATGAGGGATGAAAAGCGGATAGAAATATGAAACACACTACTGTTTTTGGTCAGTCGTAAGTCGTAAGTCGTAAGCCATAGATAAATTACCTTCCCTTCTGTTTCATATAGATATCAAAGATAGATAGATAGGTACACATAAGCATTGAAATAACTATAGTTATCATCTTATTCTTCTTGCACGTCGTCACCTTGGTTTTTGATTCATCTTCCTTTTCATTTCATTTCATTGCAATCATCGACAGTCATACGTGATACAATTTCAATAATGTATGACCACAACCGTGTACATCAGGAATCAGAAATCAGATGTAGAAGTGAGAATTATTGAGAATGGATCATCACATGTAACATTAAAATAAATATCCTTACTCACGTCTTTTTTTCACTCCTTCAGTCGCTCAGTAGCTCACAAACCCATATTTCATATTCTATATTATTAATACTTGATACATAAGACATATCAATCCATACAACTCATGTATACATGTGTACAAACAGGAGATTACATGGATTTTTCTACAAGGATACTGTGATTAGTGAGACATGCAGTAAGTATTTTACATGTTACATTGTACATTGTACATGTTTGATGGACAAAGAGAGGACAGAGGACGGAGGATAGAGGAGATGGGCATCAGAGCGTGCTAAGGATAATAGAATGACTCATAATTATCCAAAGGTGTAAATCTGTCGTTTCTAGAGCTCTCCTTTCTTGTCATCACGCTTATCTATGTATCCTCATCTACAACAACAGTTCACTTGGTCCATGGGCTCAACATAACATAACATAACAGAAATACTGTAATACTCTTCTTCTTTTTTTCCTTCATGTTGTTTTCTGTTCTGATTTGAGACATTCAATCCTCAATCTTAGATGACTCACATCACTGTACACTGTACACGGTAGATTTTGACATGTGGAAACCAAAGGTATTGTTGTGCACTGTACATTTTGTAGATGGATGGACGGATTGAATAAAGAAATGAATGAATGAAACTATCATTGATCTTTACACAGTTTTCCCTTCCTTCTTTTTCTTTCCCTCAAACCAGAGGAACATGTAAACAAGCGGATTAACTCCTTTTGTACTTACGACACATTAAATCCAAAATCCAAGCCAAATCCAAGATAAAACCTTTTTTTCCCTTTCCTTTTCGTCCTCGTATTATACATTACATATACATAAAGTATTACACACATTGTCCATTTCCTTTAGATTCTAGAGTTTTTGGTACAGCTGGTATTTGGTATTTGGTACATTTTCCATCTCTTGTTGTTATTTTGTTTTGTTGTAGGTTGAGTTGAACCCACAAGAAAAATTGAAAGTACAAATTACAAATTTTTTAATATCACTATACAAACTACAAACAACAAACAGAACACAACACACATAATACGAAATGCGAAATACGAATACACGATTCGCAAAACACAATGTATCTACAAATGACAAATATTATGGTTAGATGAAATAATAATAACAAGAATAATGGTGGTGAGCGAAATGATGTGTGTAGAGTGTAGAGTGTAGAATGTGTAGTAAGTAGTAAGAGATTTTTTTAGAGAAATGAAAATGCTGCTGTTTTCATACATTTTCTTATAGATATCAGACAACAGACAATACAAAATAGTGTGTACTACACATTACAGAATACATAATACAATACATATTTGTAGACCCGATTATTTATTTGAGTTTGAGAATCTGAGATCTGAGATATCATAGGATTTATTGTGTTTGTAGCATGTAAAATCCATGCATATTACAACATGTATATTGTATATGATGCGGCTGTATCTAGTATCTATGAGTTAGAAGAAAAAATGTTGCTCTTCTTGTTGTCTACTAACATTAATACACACATACACACATACATACATACCTACAACTTGATGAACGATAATGGGACATGGATATGATAATCGTCGTCCTTTTCATCCTCACTCTGGGCAATTAGGATTTTATTTGTAAAAATTTAACACAAGAGAGGCAGGCTTAGAAACACTTTAAATGACCATTTTATACTCACTTGTTCCAACATTTCATGTCATACATCCATACATCCATGTATCCATGTATATTGTACAAGTCACTAGACACTAGACACCAGTCATAAGTCATCTAAGACATCTAGATAGATGTGGAATAATTATTATTTCAAAAAAACCTAGTTTTTTTCTTGGATATTTGATATTTGATATACATGCATAAGAATGCATATACCTTTTTGCACACACAGTGTATACTTTATTGTGAAAATGAAGATAACAAACTAGCTTTAGAACACATCAGTTATCATTTATTGTACAAATTTCTCTCATAAATATAATTTTCTCAGCTTTATAATCACAAAACTTTGTTAAATGTCCAATAATTTCAATTTCAAAAATGTCTATATTGTCTACTGACTGTAAAATATATAACCTTTTGTATGCATAGTTGTGCTACTTGTATTGATAAATACTTTATCGCTCTTACTATTTACTATTTAAAATAACACTCATTAACCTTTTCATGCCAAAATGTTGGTTTTATTACTTATTTACAATCCTGTACCAATAATAATCGTAATATTCCGTAATTGTAACGTTTGTCTACTGTCTAAATTCTACATAATATATCTTCTATATATTCTATATGTCATTACGCGTCTTTTACATCTTACAACCTTTGATTACATTTTCTATGCAAAAAACAACAGTATTTTGTTTGTTTTTTACCTTTGTTACATGCTTCTTTGTTCTTTTTGTTGTTTATTGCTTATTATGTCTACACAAACAAAATCTGAAACTTGAGAGGTATAAGATGACGAAGAAAAAGAAGAAGGAGAATTCAATGAAGAAAGGAGAAACTAAATATTAAGTTTTTATAACAAGTAAATTGATTAAGTAATTGAGCTATAATAATTATTATTACTGAACGGCAAAGGAGCAAAATGTAAGATTTCAAGTTTGAGGAAACTCGTCTCAAATATGCAGAAAAGATAATATAATTTATTTAAAAAAGATATGAAACACAGCTGCTCGCTTACTCATTATTACTTGTTCCACGCTCTATACGTTATACGTTCAAGTATTTATGCATGTATGGATGTATGGATGTGTCGTTTCCATAAGAAAGGAGCAAACTTGAACAGTTACAATTAGTTTGGCTGTGCACCTATAATAATTTTGAAATTGACCTAAAAGTCAACAAGAAAGAATAAAGAATAAAGAGAGGGATTGGGGGATTTTTTTTTCGTGTTAGGATGCCGCTACCGTTAAATTTATAGCGTAGAATACAAATACAAAGAGAAGGAAATTGAATAGAAAAAAAACTGACTGTATGATTAGTGATACATTCACCTATGCTATGATTAATTTCCAAAAAAGTCTGAAAAATCAAGGCAAAAAGTACACACATGTCTAGATGTAATATGCACGCAATACTGACGTGGCAGTTTATACAGTGAAGTTCACTCGATCAGTTAATGTACCTTCTTTTTGATGTATATTATATTGTATACATAATGGATTTATCAGAAAGAAGAGAGAAGAATAGAGAGACAGGAGATGATAAAAGACGGCAAATACATAAAATCCATAAATTCTGTGATGAGAAGAAGTAAGTTAGTTAACTATAATAAAAAGAAACTGCAGAAAATGAGGAAGAACTGGATCTTTTTAAGTTGAAAAGCAATGGGAGGCATTCTCTTCTTCTTCTTCTTTTTCTTTTTAATATGTATTAACTATTAACTAAATAGGTACCTGATACACAATACACAATGCACAATTTGTGTAAATGGGAAAAGGGTAAATAGTAAATAATATATAATAGATCATGTACATATTACATATTATATTATGTAGAGAAATTAAACGAAATATATTTGTAGTTTATACTTCATGTGTAGATACATATTAGAAAAAAAACAACAAGAACCGCATCTATTCTAAATTCTAAATAAATGAAAAATACACAAGAGCCACCGGAGCAGTCATGCTCATGATATTGAGAATTGAGGATTGAGAATTTGAGATTGTATTCAATTTCAATATTCAAGGTGCTCTTTATGATGAGATTGTCAGTTTAATCTGCATTTTCTTTACAAAACTCGTCAATTCTTTAGAAATTGTGGAACGCATGTATCCAATATCCAAGTCAGTTCTCCGTTCTCTCTATTGTTTACTTTTAATGGGGGACGAACTCTAACTAATTTATTTTAGCATTTACGTTAACTGTTTTGCTTTATTTTCTCCAAAGTCATAAATTATGGCAAAATTATTACATATTACATATTATACACAGAGCATTTACGTTCTACATCCTACATTTTACATTTTACATCCATTAGTTTTTCACAGAATTTTCAACTCTTCATAATAAGTGCATTACAGATAGTTGCTTCTTCATTCTTCATTCTTTAGTCATCATGGAATGGTGAAGAAGAAATTGTTTAGAGTTTAGTATAAAAAAAAGTAAATGAGAGAGGTGCTACACTTATCTACATAATACATAACAAGTAAATATATCTATATAATAATGTAAATTGTTTGAAAATTGATGAATGGGAGCACGAAGGAAATGAAAACCATTGATTGGAGAAAGAAAAGAAAGAAGAAAGGAACTTTTGTAAAGAACGAGAGGATTCTCAAGCACAAGCACAAGTACAAGTCTGGCCCCACATTATAATAATATTTTAGTATTTTTCTTCTCACAGAGGCACAGAGTCAGAGCAAGTCAAGGTAAATGGAAAACAGATCATGTGAGAGCTCCAGAATCCAAATCCAATATACCTGTAAGTATTACGTATGTACTTACTAAAGTCTAGATATTCTCGATTCTAGATAGAAAGATGAACTTGATTTTATGATACTTGAATACTTTCAATTCAAAAAAGTACAAAAGGTGGAATAATTGAGTCTATGAATAGAAGGCGTGCTTACGACCATAATTACGTCAGACTCAAGAAATCGATTAATATATGTATGCAAACAGAGTTTTTTATGACGATCATTCCCAACTTTCAATGTACACAGTACAGAGCAGAGAGTCAAGTCCAGTCTCTTTTTCTTTTTCCCATTCACTCTTTCTTCTTCTTCATCTTCTTCTTCTTCTTCTTAGACTTGGACTTGTTCTTCTTCAGAAGGCCCCAGACATTTTTTTTTTCATCCGGATATTTTGCATATGAATACCATAAGACCACCAAAGATGAGTACATGAGAACTGATATAGTTTCACATGGTTATACAATATACACTTAATATTTAATATACACGGAGGCATATCATAATATATTACATCCACATTCACGTCTTTAGACCTGCTTCACTAGTTCACTAGTCAATTGAAAAGAGAGTAAAAAAAAGAAAAAGATGAGGACCATTCAAATTCAACCAATAGAAAGGATATCACATATTGTGATACGCATATTATTTATTGAAGATTCAACATTGAAGATTGAAGAGTGACCACGGGACAAAGGTAGAGAGGACAAAAAGGACGAGTCCATGCTACATGATACACTCTACACCGTTTTTCAATCCAACTCTTTTCATTTTAATTTTGACAGGGAAACAAGCTTTAGAAGATGTACTATAAAATATGAAATATATCATATCAAATGTATGGACTATGGACTTTGTCCAAGTCAAGTTTCAAGTGATTACATAGTCAAAAGTCTAAAGTCTAAATCTCTAGATAATCTAGAATCTAAAATTCCCAGGTGTATACAAAATACAAACAAGAACCAAGGTTTTTATGTAAACGTTTTAAATGTTCAAAGGAGACCATTATGACTATTTATTATGACTATTATTCTGCACATGAACCAATAACGTTTCACTTTTCACTTGAAACTTTAGACGTCCAAAGACTATAATAATAATAATAATGTTCTTGCATCTCTTGTGCGTTGTACCTCCTCTCTCATCTCTACCTCTCTGTAATTTTCCTGTTTTATTATCATAATTTATAATGGTGAGTTGAACAAATAATTTTTACTCGAGCACTATTATTTATTCATGTAATTACACCTTTCAAACATCCTTATCTATTTATCAATTAGTCTTAATGTATAATGATGATAATCTCTACATACTCTACTCTACTCTACTCTCTAATACACTATACAGTGAACTAAAAAAATATTACTAATCATTGGTAACAAAACCCAATGCATACCATTTAAATAATAGATAATACATCCAACAACAACGACGAGAGACACAAAGAATAAATGGGTAAGTGTTTCTTTCTTCCTTTTCATTTATATCTGTAATCTATTTCCAATCTTGCAGGTTGCAAAGTTTCCCTATTCATTATTAAATATTCTCTACCCTAAAAAAAATGAGCTCAAAAACTTTTCTCACCCCTTCAATTTTGTTATCTTCTTTTATACGCCGTGATATCTAGAATCTTGAATCTTGGACAACACCAAGCACCAATAACGTCTCAGCTTCAAAAAGTATCTGAAAATGAATGAAACAAAATAAATACATGAATGAATGAATAAATAAATAGAACACATTATTTTGAATGAATGGATTTTTGATTTTTGATATGAAATGGACGATTGGAAAGAATTTTTGAATAGATGTATGGACTATGGACTAAACGAAAACGATAAACGATAAATAAAACAAATAGCCGTTCTCTAAATAAAAGACATAATAATAACTCGTACACATATGACTTATGGCTTTCCCACGATGTGAATGAAAAAATCTATACATTTGTACATTGTGGATTATTTACTGAGATGAACTGATGGATGGACATAACTAATAATACTGGAGATTGTCAGTTACTTTTTCTGAGTATAGTCAATAGTACAGTAGTATCATATAGCTTACATAAATAATAAATACTTTTGCATACAGAAAGGAGAAAAAAAGATGGACAGGCCAAAGAAGAAAGAAGACTAATCCAAACCAATCCAAGGGAGAGAAATGATTAGGTTTAATTTGAGTTGTTTTGTTCCCATTGATTGTGATCGATTGTGAACCTGACTACTTGTCCAGGGGGCAGTTCACGTTCAAAAGCTACACACTGCAATTATTTATTTTATATCATGCGTCTTATTACTCTTCATTTTGCAGTTCTGTCTCCCTCTCTCTCTCTGTATCTCTGTCTATTTCTTTCTGTTTGCTGTCTTCAGACTGGGTTCTTTTGCCTTGTGCTTTGTAAATCTGTTTGTGATTTGCACAGTCAAAGTACCTGTGTGTGTGTGTGACATGTGTTTTCCTGACTTGTTATCCACACAGAGCGTCAAGCATAGAGCATAGGCCACAGAAGAACAGAAGAGCAGAAGATCAGGAGAGAAGAGTAAAATCTGAATCTGAAGAGCGATTCTTTTTTCTTTTTTCTCCCTACCCCGTGTCACGAAACACACATATGAAACCCTGTAGAGCACTTACGATTAACATATGGTTAAGTAACTACCAATCTATCTAGTTGTACAAAATCCCATAACTCTCCTTCTTCTTCTTCTCCTTGTTCTTTTCTGACTTTCTGACTTTTCTGGCTGTCCCATGTTCATTGTACACTGTACACTGTATGAAGATTTTTAAATATTTGAGTGAACGAGTGAGTGAGTGAGTGAGCGAGCCAGCCAGCGAGCCAGCCAAGGAACATCATGGAATATGGAAACGAACAGGTTTCGTGTTTCTGAGGGAAAAAACGAGATGAAGATGAACAAGAAGATCGTAAAGACTTATTAGAATAATGTAATCTAATGCGTCTCCTGTTTATTCACGAGCCACTTGAAGAAAGAATCAACAACATTCCTGCAAGTAAATCACATGAATGTGTTCCATTGTATAACGCTCTTTCTGTAATCTGTATTCTGTATTATAAGTTCTATGTCTATATTATTATTATTATTATTATTACTGTTGCATATATAATTTTCTATAGATTCATATTAAAACTGACGGAGAAGAAGACCCAGAAGAAGAAGAAGGAGAATTCTAAAGATTAGCTCAATTTATAATGTAAACTTGTGTATCAAGTATCCTGCATATTGCATATCCGTCCGTATTTCTTATACGTATGTGTACCGATATCGTAATCAGTGAACTTGATAAATACATGTGTATCTACACTCTACACTCCACATTCTACATTCTACATTCTAGCCTCTCTTCATCCTAGACTCTAGACGACAAGGACGGATGAAGTGGCTCTATTGAAAATTTGAAATTTCTCTCAATTTATTGAGTTTTTCTGCTTGTCCTGTTCTGTTCTTTGCTGCCTTGTCTCTTGTCTTGTCTTGTCCTGTCCTGACTTTAGCTGAATGGAGATGAGATGAGATGAAATGAGATTTGAGCCTCGTGCTGTCCTCACATCACATCACTTCATCCCATTAACTACCAAAAAACTAACAATCAAAAGGCCCAAGTCACAAGTCACAAGACAAGAGAAAACAAGACAGCTTGGCCGTATCAATGAATTGTGCACTGTGCACTGTGTACTGTGAATTTTGAATACGCGTACGTTGTACATTTTACATTGTAGAACTCTGTTCCTTTTCTTTTATATTATGTATTATGTACAATGTTAATGACGCTCTATCTCACTTCTTGTTGATGGTTGATTTTCCATGGAATAGAAATTAACTCTTTACTTTTAATCACATTACGTTACAAAAAGAGGATATAATAATTATTATACATCTGGTTGATGCTCCATAGATAAAAAATAAAACAACCCTAGCCGTATCAACAATCAACAGTTTTCCAATATAATACAATTTACAAAGGAAATACAAATGTAAATGAAGGAAAAGTAATAGCAGCTTCAACATGAATAGAAAGAGTAAGAGCAAGAGCAATAATAATAACCATAATAATGATAAGACTACTGATCTTTCGAGTGATTCCATTCATTGATTTGCTTGCTTATCTTTTTGAAAAAGCGGCAAAAGGAAAAGAATAATAAAAAGGAAAATGAAGAAGCTTCATCCTTTCATGTTGACTGTCTCTCTCATCTCTTTCTCAAACTCAAAACTCTCAAGACTCAGACATGTGTAAACTCTCAACTTTTTGTCAAATTTCTTTGTAATGCGTGTGGTTGCTGTTTTGTACTTTGTATTTTGTGTGGGTTATTGTAAATGCTCCATACTCAATAGTAAATAGTAAACAGTCAGATGCTCCCTTTTTATGATTTTAAGAGTAGTTTGTGGTCTATGAATTTACTTGAATGGAATAAGTGGAATAAAGAGGAAGAAGAAAAAGAAGAAGACAGCATTGATGGAAGGTAGTGGAGGGAAAAGTAACTGAAATGGGATGAAATCAAGTAAAATGAAGTGTATCACAATTCACAATGTAAAATGTAACATGTGATACACAATACTCGATCCACGAGACACAATACAATAAAATCCAATGGTATGATATGACATGGATTATCATTGACCATCTCTTCCTACATCTGTGAAAAACTTTATGATCTCCATTAGACTAGATACATATAAATGTGTATCTGTATCTGGTTTATAGTTTATCTGTTTGATGCGTGGTTTGGTTTGGCTGTTCTGCTGTTTGGCTGTTTGGTTTGCAGTTTGTCTTTTGTCGTTTGTCGTTTGTCCTTTGTCCTTTGGTGTGTGTGATGCGTACGGTTCTTCTTTTTTATTCCTTTTCTTACATTGTACACTGTACACTTTATACTGTACTGTATCAATGTATCGTATGTATTATGTATTTAAATGGCATGAAAAGACATTTGAGTTTGTATGGACTTTTATGATCTGGTCTGTCACTATACTTTGGCTTGCACACCATATACAAAGTACATAATAAATACTCATGTGTGTGTGTGTATGCATCATCAGAAGTATCAGTATACTTTATACTTTATACCAACAATATGTGTAATGTGTACGCATCTGTAGAGAGAAGGATCAAGTATCTTAGGTGCCACATTCATTTATCAACTCTGGGTGGCTTCTTTCCCTTGACAAATGAACTAACACGATACACACCAGCCGTATCCATCCAAAAACATACATACAGAAAACACACAAACTTACAGACATACGCAATATACTCAATACAAACTCTAAATGCTTCATGCTCAATCCTCAAGTGTACATCTGTATACGTCTGACCTCCCTCCAAGATATCATTTCAATATCTGAACGAGTGTGCTAGAGGTGACATCAAATTACACAAAACACAAGCAATACGAATAGGAATACGATATAGATGAAAAGTATCTATAATCTATAGGAAACAACGAGCGAGGACCATCCTCATTAAACTACAATGGCCAGCAATCGTCATACTCATTTCATTTATTTAATCAAAAGAAAAGAGCCTTATGGTATTAAATACCCAAGAACCAAGAACCAAGTACTTCACATTCTAAATTCTACATTGTATTGTAGATTGTAGTATTTACTATTTACATGAATGAAAAAGAAAAAAAAGAAACAAAATACGTTTTCCCTGTCTTTTGAATTTTGAATGTCCGCCTGCTCCCTTTGTTGATCTGTTTCAATTTTTCCAACTTTTTTTTCTACTTTTTTCAAACGTACGTAGAATGTAGAATCTAAAATCTAGAATCCAGAATATAATATAGGTATAAAGTATATGAATATGTATGGGTTGTCTGTTGTCTCGTTTAAGTTTTCATTCAAGATGGACAACAAGACGATATTTCACTGCCGATTACGTATGCAGAGAGAGACGAACAGGTGAACTTAGCATATTAAGCGTCTCTTTTCTCTCTCTCTGGCTCTCTTCGTCTTTGCGATGGCAACTCACTCGGTACTCGGTACTCGGTATCTTTTATCCGTATACATTTAATACAGATACAGATATTATGGAATTGATATCATTCTTCTAGCTTTTGTACTTTGTACTTTGTATTTTGTATTTTGTATCATGTATGAAAGACTTGGTCTGTTCATTCTGATGAGGATTGAGATCATGATAATGAGCCGTGGCTGTAGCTATAATACTTGAGATACATTCATGTACGTAAGAAGTAAGAAGGTATGTTTGAATGACCACATAAGATATTGCTTCTGCAGAGGAACGAGTTCGTGTCGAGTTACAGATAAGCAGCATTTTGTTTTTACTGTAGTTTTTATGGGGAAAAGAAGAAAAGAAAGGAAAGCAAACATATTTAAACTTTTCTGTGTACAAACTTATATAACTTGTAAGTTGTAATATGACTTGAAACTTACAACTTACAACTTTTAAGTTATAAGTCACAAGTGTTTTCCATGTTTAAAGTAAAGTAAAGCAAAAATCAATTTATGCAATGTCAAATGAATGTGGATTCTTTTTCTTTTTCTTCTTGTTCTTTCCTTCACAAGCTTTTGATATCAATCATCAAGCATTTAGACAAATATTTAGCAGATAGCTGAGAATTCATTTCAACTTCCAACATCCAACATTCAATGAAAAAATGCTCTGGTATCATTACTTTGATATTTGATATTTCATGTATAAAGTACAAACTCATATGATATGTAATATGTAATACATATCGATTTACAGTCATTCATTTATTAAATTGAGCTGATTGCTCTGTATATACATACATACTTTTAAGAAGAACTGAAGAAAATTACTACGAATCTGTATGACTACAGGCTGATAGTTTTTTCTCTGCTCTGAAAAAAAAAATATTCAATTTGATAAAATTTGATCGGAAATTTATGTGAAGAAATGAAAATTGAAATGGAGAGAGATTTACGATTTACGATCCATTTCATTAAGTGAACTCACATACAACGTACAAACATAGTGGTCGACATAAAAGGGAGAATTTTTTGGGGAGAATCACTAGTAAAACCACTACTACTGTTCTTTTGTATACGCATTTCATTTCATCATGGATAAAATAATAATAATGATAAAGCGATGTAGTAACAGGTTGATATGTAAGTATAAAACTGTGGATCTATCTCCAATCTCCAATCTATCTATCTATCTGCGCCCACCTAATGAAAAAGGAGCAAAAAGAAGGGAAAAAAGGTAAACTAGTTCACCAAAAAATCAAACGCCTAGACCATCATTTGTTAAAACATGAAAATTCCCTCTGTATAAGGTAGTAGACACAAGACATGAGGTAGAACAAGAATATTGCTTTTCCTTTTGATTTTCATTTTGCTTTTGGTCTTTGGTCTTTGGACTTTGGTCTAATAAATAATTTACCCTTTCAATATCAATTTTAATGTAGATTTTGTGTGTGATTTCTTCATGTGTGGTGGATTGTTGAGCTTGGAGTTTGGAGTTTGTAGTTTGGAGTGTGGATGACTTTTTCCCAATTTTGCATAGATTATTACAGACAAAACAAGATAAGATTTACAAAATAGATGAGAAAAACCAGGTAATTCTGAGGAAAACTTGGTCTATTTATCATAATCATAATACTTTATATAAAAATGTGTGCACACACTCTGTAAATGTTTCCACTTTTGACTTTTAGCCTTGAATAAAATTTTTAGCAACTAGAGTAAAAAAGGAAGAAGAGCTTCTTGTTCAAGTCAAAGCCAATCCAATCCAATCCAATTCAATTATGCGGAATACGCACTGTGTAAGTAATAAGTATTATTATGTATTTTGTATATGGTGTGTGGTGTAATTCAAGATTTCTTTAATGTCTTTGCCAACTGTTTTTGTCTGCTGCTCATTCACCAAATACCAAATACCAAATTCCATGTAAATAAGAAGAAGTTACCGAGCAACATAATGAAAGTCATTTTTATAACAAACTATTCCACCTTTTACATTTTCTACAATTTCTAACAAGAGATGAGATCAACTTGAGACTGCAGACTGCAAAAATGTTATATAAATACAAGACACAAGATACAAGAAAATAATAATATAAAGTATAGATGTAAAGATAGACATAAATTAAATATTTTAAAGAGATGGACAACATGTCGGCAAATAAAATAAAACAAAATAAAACAGAACCAGAACAAAACAGAACAGGACAGAAAAAAAACTAAGCTAAATAATAAGATTTGTGTACACACATAAAAATAATGAAATAAAAAAAGTAAATGTAATAATAATAATAATATGATCAACTTATTTTAACTAGTTTCAAGATGAGCGGAATGATTCTCTTTTTATTTTTCGTATAAGAGGATTTATAGTAAAAGTTGCAATAAATAAATCAATAGCCAGACGATCGACAATCGACAATCGATACACTGTACCGATAAACAATAGCAGTAAAAGAAATACAAAATATCAAATGCTCCAAGAAAAGCATAGAAAAGCACGGTCTTCATCGTCATCGACATCGTCTCACGTCCTGATTTATATTTCAAGTTCTAATTGATCAAATTTACACAATAATGTAAAATATAAAATGTTTAGAGCTTAGAAAATGCTCATAGTTCATAGATAAAGTTATATAGAGAATCGAGAGTTGAGTTTTGAATGTGAGTAAAATAGTCACCATCTGTTTTTCTACATTTTCCACAACATTTTCCCAACTTGCTTTCAATAATATATGATAATCATAAATAAAACTTGCTCATCTTCTATTTCTCTAAATGTAACTTTTAAGTTGTAAGCATTTTGTATTTTGTTTTGTGTATGGCAACTTTATAATCTCATATAATTCCTCTTACGCATGTACAATGTACATATATACATATACATACTTGTTGTCCACCTGTATTTTTTTCTACTTGTTTTCTGTGTATAACAAAATCTTTTACTGTATTCCACACACAAGTCAATTACAGCATTTACTATAACACGTTCAAGTACATATGTAGGTTTGCTGATAAACAGAAAAAAATGTACATTTTTACTACTAGACATATAATAATATCATATCGTATTGACTTTATGAGCATCAAACTATTCAATTCAGACTTCAGACTACATACAAAATACAAAATACGAAATACAAAATGCGAATAGGAATCTTTTATCTTCTTTACATATTGATCTATATGTATAATAAGTATAATGTATAATGTGTATCTATGCATATAGAGCAAAAGTCACTTTTGGATTCAAATTAACTTGAAATGACTAGGGAATGACGACGATGAAAATGAAGAAGACAAAGACGAGGACGAGGACAACTCTCACTTGATCTCACATAATATGTCGTACGACCATTACATTTTACATTACTTTGTGTACAATGTACATTGTACATGGAACGTGCAAATAAAAAGACTTGGTGATTGATGTTTCTCGTCCAGATAAGAAACAACAGAGTGAAACAGAGAGGAAAAAATCCGGTCAGAAACAACAAGAAGAAGGAGAAGAAGATACAAAGTATGCGTACTGCGTTCTCTCTGTACACTGTACACTGTATTTACTTAGAATGTTTGAATGTTTGTGCAACATTTGAAGTTTGATAGATTGTATTGGAGAGTGGAATGGAATGGAGACGGAGGGGAGCTCTTTTTCCCTATTTTATGAGTGTGTGAAATGTATACAGAAGACCGCATTAGCCATTTCAATGATAATGGCACTGGCACTGACAATGGTAATACTACCTAAACCTAACCTAAACCTTTGCAAGCACAATCACACAATCACACATATAAGGATTAAGTACTAAGGAGAAAAAACAAAAAAGTGTATCAGCAAACAACAAAGGCAACAGCAACAGCCAGTTTTTGGCATACTGTAAAATGTAAAATGTAAAGCGTAAAACTGGCCCATCAACCTGTGGCTTAGTCTAACAATGAAAAGGAAAGAGTTATGTCGTTTTACATAATAAGTAAAACGATGAATCTGGTCCTGACTCTGATTCTGATTCTGATTCTTTATCTGTAGAAAAGGTCTCAAGAAAATCAAAAAGTAATACATATTTTGAATAAACTGTAACAAACTTGGGTAAATTGTACAATGAGCAATGAGAATAATGAAGTAAAAATATTTTTAAAAGTATTCACATGTGCGTCTGCACTAGATCTATAATTTACAATTTATGAGTAAATACCTTGTGAGAAAAAATTTCGTATAAAAATGAGCCTCAAAAGATTATCATGATGATGATGATGAAAATATCTGCTATTGAATTTTGTAACAATTGATTCTAAATTCTGAATGGTGTTTGACCAAGTCCAACTCCAAATCCAAATTCAAGAGATTTCCCAACCAAATAATGTAATGGTAAGGATAATGATAATGTCGGACCAATCAAATAATCAGAGTGAATAAATTGAAGAAAAAAGTGAGAAGAAACCACCAGTTTGACTTCACTTTTCACAATAACAACAACACCATTTCACATTTTACTACTACTGCTTCGGGTGGGTAGCAAAATGTATAAAGTCTGAGAGAGACCAAAGGGAAAATGTTTAACCATAATAATAATTTACCATTTGAATTCTTTATATGCTACTACAAAAGTACAAACTGCACAAGGAATGAGAGAACAGAGAACATAACGATAAAAGAAATCATCATCATTGGTGAAGGTAATAACAACAAACCGTAATATTATGTACATGTGTCTAGTGTCTACAGCTACTATTATTATGTCCTATGTACATGTTTGGAAAATCCTCATGAAACTATATCATATTTATCTTTCAAAGCTAACCCAGTATTTACAATTTACAATCAATCTGAAGCAAAAAGGAAGCAAAAGCAAGGCACTCTTCTTCTTTTCTCCTTTCTTCCACATCTTCTTTCCATATCTTTTTCTATCTATCTTTCCATCTACCCCCGACAACTCTTAACTGTGCACACAACTACAAATTTCCTCTTTTAACTTTCTTCATTATTATTGTTATTACTATGATTATGATTAAACCTCATCATTATTTAACCCAGCTCTAGTTTCACTCTTCACTCTCCACTCTTCAATCTCCTTCCTTCTTCCTCCAACTCTAGTTTGATCTAGTTTTTTTCTCATTTTTTCCACCTTTTCCTCTAAAGATGATGGAAGATGGGAGATGGGAGACACGTACAAAAAAAAAAAATGTTCCATTCTCCACACCACATTTCTATCTACTATCTACATATCTACTAGTTACATTTTTAAGTCCGAGTTGAAGGTAGAAGGTACTTTCCTTTTTTTCTGAAAGAGAGTGAATACATAAGCTTGTATGAGGTATGAGAGATAAAAATTGATTTGCTGGATACTCAATCCTCAATCCTTGATACTCAATGAAGCAGATCTATACACTTAATCTTAATCTGTAATTTGACGGCAGATTTTTTGATTAGGATGTGGGCTCATGTTCATCCAAATGTTAGTGTTTAGTGCCCAGTGTTTAGTGTGTAGGCTTCTTATCCTGTTGAATAAACGATTTGTATGTGTGAACATGTGCAGAATGACATGGTGTTGAATTTTGAGTTTGGAGCTTTGAATTTTGAATTCAACTTGCAATTAGATTCAATAGACCAGGTAAAAGATATCAATATCAATATCAACTATAAATATCAGATACAAGACATAAGATATATACGATATCAGATTGAAGTTATTCAATAGTCATTGCTCATGTACTTTTGCATTAACGGATGATTAGAGCTTTTGAAAGATGGTGTGAATGATTCTTAGAAATTAGTACACATTTTCCTATATCAATGATATCTATGATATAAATGTTTGGTGTGTAGGTAGAAGAGTGCGTTTTGTTAATTTACTGCATTCCAAGTTCAGCACGTTGGTGAATAGTGAATAGAAAGCACATTGCAAATGTTTATTTTGTTTTAACTCTGAATTCTTATATAGATTTTTCTAGGGCTTTAATTATGTATCACGTGTATGTATTTTGTACATCCAAGTTGTAAGTTCCAAGTGTTAAGTATCTTTGTGTGTGAAGAGTGAGGAGTGAAGATTGAAGATGTGTACAACCCAATTCTGTTAACATATTTGTTGGCAGCTAGATAATTAGTAGAAATGAAGAAGCAGTGGAGGAAAACGAAGAAGATGAAGAAAAACGTTTACAAGTTTAGAAATCAACAGGCAGGTGAGAGTTGAGCTACCGAGAAGCAAAAAATAAAAATGATCAACTAACTTGAGACTCATTGCAGACTTATCCTTACGCAAGAAGAGAAGAGAGAATGAGATAGAGAAATGAGGTAAATTATATTTCCTAGGTATTAGATATGTATTATGTATACTTTAAAATGCGAAGCTCATCATCGTCATCATCATCTCTATTGTAGATTGTAGACAAAGACGAAAACGAAGACGAAGACGAAAACCAAGTGGAGGACGAGAACGAAACGAGGTAGACTTTGAGACGGTTCCCTCTACCCGAAAGGGGAACAAAAATAGTTTTACTACTTTAATTCTTATTACTTGTCTAATAAAATATGATAGTTTTTATCTATTTCATTCCACTGCACCGTGTACTGTGAGCTGTGTAATACGGATACAGAATGCATAATATAAAATGCATGCCCGAGACCGAGAATAAGATACTGTTGTTACAGATTTGTCTATTGTACATTTGTACATGATATTATTCTATATTCATGTCATATAAAGAAATTTAGATTTGAATTTGGATGTGGATTTGGATTTGAGATTTGAGTGAGTGAAAGAGAAATAAAGAGAGAGAGAAACCATAAAAAATGATGAGGTTTTTCTAGAGCTCGTTTTAGTTTGGCTGGCTGACTGACTGTTTGGGGTTTGGAGTTTGGAGTCTAGAGTTTTGGAGTTTGGGACTCTCATAAAAATGTGTGTGAGGTATCCGCGAGTGAAATGAGAGCTAATTTTTACGAGCTCACCTTTTTCCCTCCAAGAAATACATATGTCTATGAAGAATATAGATGAAGGAGTAGGAAAAGAAAAGAAGTAGATGAAGAAAAGGAACAAGGCAGAGAAAGTATTACATGTATAATGTGTACTGTAATGTATATTAGTGTAGTACAAAGATACAAGATACAATCACGTACCTGTGCTCTGTACATAAAGTACCAAAGAGAGAGAGATGAGAGAGAGAACACATTATGGATATCTAAGTTAAATGAAATAAACTCTTATGAACTGTGAATTGAACGAAAATGCAACCGCCAAAGCCAAACCCTCAATCCTAATATTTCATTCGAGTCTCTTCCAATTGTTACTTATATCTAATATCTTTACCTTTTTGTATCGACAATCGACAACCAACAGTCGACAAGCATATGCATCTATCATAAATATATCGCATGTATATTGTATATTGTATATGAAGTACATAGTGACGAAGGACCCAACCTACGGCAAGTATTTATTCATTCATATTTATTTATGTATGTAAGATTTAGAATGTAGTGTGCTGCGGTTGTGCCGTTCACTATTTAGATAGAAAGATGAGCTTCGTCTTCCAACCATAACTTGGCTTGGCTTGACTTGACGCCCTCATCATACGTAATATATAATATAGTTCGACTCGAGACTCAAAACTCAGGTACAAATGAGTAAATAGTAAATAAATCCTTCTTTACAGTCTAAAAGTTACTCTGTCCGTCTGTTCGTCTCGTCTGTTTGTGAAATAATTCTACTCCAATTTAAAACCTTTATACGAAGATTAGATTATGTTTTGATTTTTGATCAACAATTGAAATAATATAAAAGCTATTTAAAAAGATTAAAAGGATAGATAAAAAAATATAATTAAATCTTTGTCTTGTTTCAAAGAGGTGAAATATTCAAGAAATCCAGAGCATGGGGACGGGCAATCATGTAGAGTAAATACTGCGTTGAACAATATTTTGTCTTTATGATATTATCTGTATATATAGACGAATGATATTATTTCCTTTGACTCAAATAGTCTGTGTTCTTTAGTCTCCACAATCTAAATATTAAAAACTCAATAGTGAAGACAAACTCTGAAATCTATTTTCAACTCAAACAAATGGGACACAAAGACCCACCCAGACTCATCAATGGACAAGAAAACAGTCGAGGCTCTTCTTCTGCTACTTGATTATTAACATAATACATAATACTCAATAGATAATAGATGAAACTTTGCCCTATAGTTTTACACATAAATACGCCTCTGTGAAATATAATGACTTTCCCAAGGCAATATATTAAAAAGATATGTAAATAGATATGCTCCATTATTTCAATCCTTATTCCTTATTCCACACTCTCCACTCTCAATTCTCCATACATTACCCAGTTTATTGAAAATAAATCACATAATGATGATGATATTATTATTATTATTACTATTATCGTCTTTCGTATCGAGAATTGAGATTCGAGATTCGAGATCAACACTACAGCAAAAAACAAAACAATACTGTACAAAATACAAACCAAAGGCTGTTTCGCTGTACACTGTACAGTCTCAAATCTCAACCAATTTCCAATTTGAATATTATGACACCTAACTCTCATTTTAATATGTTAGAGAATCCTTTCAACTTTGAAGACTTTGAAGAAAAATTTATCATGAATAATCATAATAATAATAGCTAATAGTATTTTATATAATATAACACCTCATAATTTAATGATAATGTGCCATTTTGTTGTACAATATTGTTTATCATAATCATGATTGTGAATACTTTGGTTTGGCTCAAAGAGTTTCGACAAGTCTGCCATTTTTCATTTTTCGTTTTCCATGTTTAAATTAACATCAAGATGGAGGTTAAAGTTGATCATCTTTTTCATCACGTTATTTATGAAACTCTCCTTTTTTTGTCAAATCAAATCAATTCCTATCTCATTATAAGTGTATACCAATTTCCAATGTGATTTGTAGATTTTAAATTTTGTAGAGATAAAAGGGAAAATACATACATGTGTATAAAATGTCAAAATATATTAAATATTCAAAATAGATAATTTATGTGTGGCATCTTCTTTTTCTTCTCCTAGTTGTTTTTCATACCATAACTAAAGGCGAGACATGGAAATTAAAACAATCAACAAGTTTTCAGGCTATGTATCATCACCAAATCCAAATCTTAGAATTCAGAATTCAGGGTTTGAAAAGGTTTTGTAACAAAAAAACCAAAGGAAAAAGCATAGTATGTATTGAGTATTGATACATTTAAATAATAAGGAAGAAGAACAGAAACAAAGAACAAAGAAAGAAAAATCAAAATGAAAATGAACTCTCTCAGTTCTAAGTTCTCAGCTAATTACTCTAGAGTTTAATTATTAGCAAAAATTGTAATTGTAATTATATACCACCGAGAACGAGAAACACTGGGTTTTGAGCTTGGACTTTTGTCTTTTGTATTTTGTATCTAGTTTGTACCAGGGAAAAAAGTATCCAAGTTGAATACTACTAAACCTACCTATTAAATACAATGTAGGTAATACGCGTTTTAATTTCTTTCTTCTTTCTCTTATGTGTAAAAGTATGAGTTAGTTTCATGTCGTTTTTTATAGTGTTGGCATTTGGCATTTAGTTTAGCTTAGCTGAATGCTCCGTAGAAGCAGTAGCTTTTCGCTTTTAGTATTCGAAACAACTCTATCATGTTTGAGTTTGAGCTTGAATTTGAATTTGAATTTGAGACTGAGTGCCATGCATTCATAAAATTACTCATTAACGAGTTTGATTTTTTTTTCTAAAACAAAAAATACCTACAACCCAAAGTCTACAGTCCACAGTCTACAGTCAGTTGATTTATCGTAATAGTAACAGCAAGAAAAGTACATAGTCCAGAATTTCTTGATTTTCGTCTCCCCTCTCTTCTCTCAAGATTCAAGATACAAGATGCAGCCGTGTCCTCCACACTACACACTACACTACTCACACCAAACACCAAAGTCCAAACCTCACATAAAGGCAAGTCAAAGTAAATTCATTAGACAAACAAAAGGAGGGATGAAAGATGGAAGAAGACTCAAGAGAAAGAATGAAACAAAGGTGATAAAATGTAAACAGAAAATAATACAAAATATTATACAGACTACACAGCAGGGTCACAGGATGAATCCATCCAAATAAAACAACTAGAAGAAGACGGAGAAGAAGACGAAGGGAGAAAACAAATAATGAATAGGATTTTTCTCTGTATGATTCCAACTTGGCTTGGTTTGCCTTTTGCCTTTTGCCTTGTTAACAGGAACAGAAACAGTGTGTGTGAGTTTGTGTTTGTAAAGTCTATATATGTATCTAAGAGCTAAGAGCTAATAGGTATTGAAATTGTGAATTGTTCATATTTGCAATTTCTCAGTCAGTACATTTCATTTTGTATTTATACTGCGTGCGTCTATCCTTTTTGCCATAATTACCTTTAAATCATGTAGAGAACAGAGAAGAAGGAGAAGACACAAGACACAAGATGGAAGATGGAAGACGGAGGAGCAGAAAAAAAACAACAAAGTCTATAAAGTTCTCTGTGCACCCTATGAATCATTCTTAACTTGACTGCAGTCGAGGCTCAAGACTCAAGACGCGAGACTGTAGACTCGAGATTTGCCATTATTATCAGCATTATTCCTGATGATGATGACTATGGAGATGGTGATGGCGATGGTTTAGAGTTTAGATGAAACAGCAAACAGTATTGCTCGATAGTCTGTATTCTGTAGTCTGTACTCACAATCAGTAATGAGCCGTGGAAAATAAATGAGCCTTCCTCACTCAACTTTGTTATTCTTTATTCGTTTGTTAGTCCGTCATTTATTCTCTCTCTCTCTCCTCTTTACTCTCTTTCCTCTTTGCTCTTTGTTAGAACAAAACCAAACCAATCCATTTCAGTTTGTTAGACTTTTTTGCATACAAATAACAAATACAGATACAGATAATGGGCACTAGGCATGCATCCACTTTGTACCTTGTACTTTGTACAAAGTACGCAAAGTGTAGCATGAAATATGAAATCATCAAAATGCAACTTTTGTTTCAGAATATTTTGTAACTGCAAAAATCAAATTAGTTCTCTCTCTCTCTCTCAAATACCGTTTTGACATGACTAGAGACTAAAACCTATCTGAAGAACCACATGTAAATAAATGTAAATGTAAATTTCTGGCCCTCAAAAAAATCTATAACAAAGGCAATAGAGAATAGACAATAGACGGGAGACAGCTAACACACGCTATTTTATAGTACTGAACACTGAGCATTTAACTAGCTCGACTCAATTTTATTCGCAGATGAGGATAGCATTTTGTATTTGATGTACATTGTACATTGTACATGTGTGCTATATTATTTTACTTGTACAGTAATTTTCTGTATAGGTAACATCCAGTTCATGTCTCAAGTCTCAAGTTGTTAGGCAATCTACTTAATAACCACATGTATCTATAATTTACTATGTCCAATGTACAATGTTACACATCCTTGATACTTGAATGTGGGGAGAAATAAAGAAATATGAGGTGGATGAGAGGTCTGTGAGCTTTTGCGGATGTTGCCGGAGAAATATAAAAGAGAGAGAGAAGAAAAAAAACCACTTCGTTCCTATCAATCATTTTCAGTGTGAATCCCAAAACTTGTTGATACTGTAGACGTTTTTATCCTCACTCTCAAATCTCATACTGGCTCTCAATTTGATTCTGAATCTGATTCTGGTTCTTCCTCCACTCATTACCATATTATAAAATATAAAATATCTCGTCATAACACGATCTATGTGAGCTAATGAAATGATTTTGTTTTCTCTACTCTCTAAACTCTACACTCTATTTCATCCTCTCCTCCTATATTAGTTCAAGATTCAAGAAGATCAGTCTCATGTCTAATAAGCTTAGCTAATGAATAGCAAATGGAATGGAAAAAAAATCCAGTCGGAGGAGATACAAAGAGAAAAATGTAAAAATGTAAACGTGTTCCCTTTTCACATTATGTACCACAAGTTGTAAGTTGTAATGTTGTAATGCTAAATGCGTACATGTAGATTGTAGATTGTGGATGATACATGAATAATAATAATAATAATAATAATGGATCATGTTCAATATGGATTATGATGATGGATATAAATGGATGATGGCTTTTTCCTTTTGTTTTTTCTTCCATCATTATTTTATTTTATGGTATGATATGATTTTCTGTTTTCATATAAAATATAAAATAATATTTGTAGCTTTCTCATCAAAAAATGAAAATAGTTAAAATATAATAATATTATTATGTAATGCAGAATATTTAATGTAGAGCGCTCATAGTTCGTAGTTCGTACTGGATAAAAGATAAAAGGTATGTAAAATATTTGGAATTTTAAGTATACAGCTACACGTTCCTTATAGAATGTGTGTAAAGGCGTCATTTCCTTTCATTTTGTTGGAGAGTTGTTTCTTGTTTTCCTCAGACTTGAGTTTGAGTTGAGAGAATTCGGACTGTTTGAATATGAAATTAGTTGAGAAATTTATGTAGTTGAGCGGAAATGTAATGCCCACATCATGGCATATCGCATCACATATCGCCGATCGCCACAGACTCTCCATTTGATATGGACATGGATATGTTATCAAAGCTACAAAAGAAGAAGAAGAAGAATATCTGTACATTTTACATGTTACATGTAGAACGGAATGGACGGACAGGCAACAGGCGGACAGAAACTCAAGATTCAAAACGCATGGGAAGGAAGAAGATGATGTACAAAGAGAAGACGCGTAAGTATTTACCGGTACAGCACAAGATTTCGTGTAGTTAAAAACCAAAACCAAAGTTAAAGCCAAAGCCAAAACCAGAACAAGAACAAGAACAAGTTGATGGTTGATTTGATGCGAGTCTATCGGCCGACTTGACACATCTTCATCTTCATATCAAGTCAAATCATCCGCTTCCCTCTCATCCTCATTCTGATCCTGATTACCACCGTGACTTATTATTATTATTACGCATGCACTCTACACTCTACACTCTTTGTACACTCTTATAAACAAGAAGAAAAAGCTCAAGTTTTTCTACTTGTTGTTGTAATTTATAATATTCCTGCCTAAGCAAAATCTTAAACGCTCTAATTGCCTTTTTCAGAGGAACAAAAAATGTATCGCTCTTTCCTCTCTTTCTCTGTAATCTTTACTTACTCCACGTAGAAGAAAATCTACATAAAAGCACAAGTTCACGTTCACGTTGTTTCCTTCTACTACCTACTCATTAATTCATTAATATACCACATACCACCCTGGATCATCTTCCTCCTCCATAATAATCCATAATCCATAGTCCAAAATCCAAAACGTTTTACTTTTTTACTCTCCATATTTATACTTGAGCAAAGCTACGTGTGTAGTGTGTACATAAATTATCTTTGATTCTAGAGTTTAGAGTTTAGAGTCTAGAGCCTTTACAAATACTTACACGGCATAAAAAATTCCTATTGAAAAATTGATTTACCCACAAATTTTTGATCCTTAGCAAATTATTATACTTAATACTTAATATATGGAAAAAAGTTTCCAAAAACTTTTGGAAAATTTGTTCTCAACTCATCATAATCGTAATTATAATCATTGGCAGCTTGATCTTCAATATTCACATGAGCGCCATTTAGATAATTGTCATTGGAACAAAGTGGTTTCCGCGGAAGGGAATATTGAATATTGAAATGAAATGAAGGTAAAAAAGCTCAATGAAAATAGTATACTGTATTTTTTTAAAAAGAATTATTAAAGATTGTATAATGGAAGATTGAAGAGGAAAAGTCTATAATCTAGTATTATTAATTTAATTTAATTTACGTGTGTAGTGTAATGATAGATGGTTGGGCATTAGTTTGTAAGTTTTTTGTAGTATTTTGTATTTTGTATCGTATGTGAAATGTGATATGCTATGAAGGTGAATCTTGAATCTTTTTGAGCTGTGTGCAGAATTAATGAGTAGTTGAAGAAATATTATTAATTTACATTATGCTATGAATGGCAGTTGAGGACTAATCTTTAGCGCAAAGGTATATTATATGAAAGATGTGTACAACTTTTTATATGTTTTATGTTTCTGGTCAAATCAGAAATCAGAGTGAAGATGAAACATGAAACAGAAGAAAACAAAGAAAATACTATAAAAATATCATTATTATGTTAAAAGTTGAAATACTATAAGTATTATACAATGTACAATGTACAAATTGTTATTGTTATTATTATTAGTTGAAAGAAACTTTACACACTCCTCAATTTGCAATTCTCGCCCATCGTCATCCACAATCCTCATGTTTGTCTCCATTCTCCATCAACATGATCATCATCTTCACCCCACGTGTAGATAGTCTCCCATTACCATCACTATCATTATCATTACCATTTACTTTATATTTTATGCACAGTTTTTCTACCTCAAAAAACCTGCACAAGGCAAAATGTCGCCGTGCGAATCTTTTTATTATTATTCATATTTGTCCATATAAACATAATATATATCTTAATACAGTATACGATATACTCATAAAGTTCACTGGCTTTTTGCCATCCTCTTCCTATATAAACTGTATAAAATGGCGTTGCTTGTTCTTGCTCTTATTCATCTTTTTAAGTCTAGAAAAAAAAGATGAAAAATTTTCTTGCAAATTTTTTTGCTCTATAGAATTATAAATATTATTTGTTTTACATAATGCTTTTTTTACCCGTTTAGTTTACTTTTTAGTAAATAATGTGTCATTTTTAACTGTAAACTTTAAACTTAAAATAAGAAAGAGAAGAAGGGAAAAAAATGGGATGACGAGACAGAAAGTTGATGAATAATGGGGTGATTTGAACATTTATCGTTTACTCCTTATTTTGACTCTTTTTACTTTTTAGTTCTAGTCCAAAAGATGTGTGTGTGTGTGTGTGTATGAGGGCAAAATGGACAATGGACAAACAAACAAAAAAGATGTAAGAATACGTAGGAATAAATAAGAAATAAGAATCACGCACAAATTTTCATCTTGCGTCTGTGTATTCTTTACAACTTACAACGTCCAAGAAACCACGAACCACGTAAATGCCAATATCCAAAATCTAAATGTGCCAAACCAA
Organism: Sminthurinus signatus; assembly: GCA_019776565.1. NCBI lineage: Eukaryota > Metazoa > Arthropoda > Collembola > Symphypleona > Katiannidae > Sminthurinus > Sminthurinus signatus. The sequence continues at coordinate 55,023 of JABASP010000014.1, read as the reverse complement.
ACCAAGTCAAGTCAAGTCAAACCAAGCCAAGCCAAGCCAAGCCAAACAGAGTGATTGGAGGATGGAGACTTTTATAAGCTATCATATTACAACGTCATAAACAATTTGAAGATTTTCTCAATATTAACAGTAACTCTTCTTCTTTTTGTTTTGAGCATGTTTCCTTGAACCAACACATTTGTAAATCATAGGTTTCAATTTCAATTTGACTATAGTGTAAACAACTATACACATCCCAACTATCAACTAGATAATTCAACTGTAAAAGTAGTAATGGCTAATGGTAATAATAATAATTCAAATACATAATAACATAATAATAATAATAATATTACAATAATAGTGCCTTCAACTGTCAGCATCATCATCATCATCAAACTGTGTATTCTTTTACCATTTACCATTTACCATTTACGCATTACTCATCGATTTCAATTAAACGAAACTATAATATTATGTATATTACAATCTAGTCTACACTCTACACCCTACAAGCAGACTGTAGCTAGACTATAGGCTAGACTAGATACAGGAGAAATCATAATATGTTTTTAGAGCAAAAATTTGACATCTAACATCAACTCAATTCTCTCAATTCTCTCGATTCATTGAATTTAATATTTCATATGTGTGTTCTTCATCCTTTTATACATATTTATTACTTATTTATTACACATCTCTAATGTCTAATGTCTAATCTCTATACTCTATACTCTATACATAATACATACAAATGTAGACTACATGTAAAATGTACACAGTACATAGTACAGCTCGCAGAATACTTGCCTTTTGCATACATTTATTTTGTCTAATAATTAATGGTTTGGGGGAAATTTGCATGAACTGCTTTGGTTTGCTTTACTCTCAAATCTCAAAACTGTTCCTCAACTTTGACGTAAATGTTGCGTGAAAACTTTTTTTTTTCTTAAAAAACAACAATGTATACATACAACTCATCTTCTATTCATCTTCATCTTGAACATCTTCTTCTTATATGTATTCGTATATAATGTATAGTGTGTATACTATATAAGCATGCTACAAAATTCTTTTATGTATCTGATACACATTTGCCGTTTGCCATTTGCTATTTGATATTTATTATTTGTTATTCGCCATTCGTTATTTGCTTGCATGATAATTGGAGGATGGTGATGCTCTCCATTTTTAAATGTCTGAGCATATTTAATGTGTGTGATTAAAGTAATTAATCGACTCATTTTGGTGTTTGCCTTCTAACTTCTATCTTCTATAGAAAAAGTTTCCACCACGTCACAGCATACACAAGTATAATATTACTAGACTCTTCTCATTGCCCATAATTTATCTATTATCTATATGATTCAAGTATAATATTAAGTATAGGAATTTAAACTTTGTACAATGTACAATGTTCAGTCTTCTTGACTCTTGACTCTTGACGGATATCGTTCTTGTTTTTGCACATGTCATGCAAGTTATGTACAATATAATATTGATGTGTATCACACATTAGAGATGAAAAGGTACATATATAATTTTGCTCGTGTTTATTTGTTTGTTGTTACCATTTAAACCATATGATTAGGGTTGATTATGGGAGATGGGAGCTGATCTGCTGATGATGATGGACCATCACCATTACAAGACATTATTACAACACTCAACTCACCTTTCCTTTCATTCTTCATTCTACATTCTTCATTGTGGTTCTAAAAATTGCAGATTGCAGATTGCCGATTGTCGATACATGCAAATATAATGTATAATGTAAAATGCAGGTGTTATTTACATGCTCGCAGACATAATAATACACAAGTACATAAAAAGATGATATAGATAATTACTAATGTTCCCATGTTAATATAGTGTAATAATAATAATAATGATAATAATATAGAAATATACATGCATGCGACTACATGAGATACAGGATTATGAATAACACTCATGGGCTGGGTGAACAGGAGCAAAGAAAAGTAAGGATTTAATTGCAAAAATGAAGATGAAGATGAAGTCGTTGGTGGTTTGGTTTGGTTTGGTGTTGGTATAATGGATGTGTCTACATTTCTGTATGTACATATGTATACATAATCCATTTGAATGTAACTCTATTGCGGATAGCTTCTGACTGACTACTGACTACTCACCAACTTTTGACTCTACTTCTGACAGAGTCCAATTAGGCATATTAGATAAATCAAATCTTTCTTACTCTTACTTTTGCTCTTGCTCTTGCTCCTGTGTATAATGTGTACTACTAGTTTGTAGTTTGTACTTTGTAGCATTTTAATATGTAACAAAGTTACAAGTTGTTTCTGGCTTCTGCCAAGAATAAAGCAAAATGCTTTCATTAAAAAGAGGAGCAGCAGTAAGTAGTAAGTAGCAACCGACTCGTCATCCTCATCTTCGTCAGACAGTAGCTAAAACTTTTGATTTGATTTTTGATTTTGAAAAGTTGTTCCGCACTCTTTATCTTGTACATCATAATATTATATCATATCATAATATTATAACATAGGCCATCAGTGACGAAAACATTTAATTCCATCCAGAAATACGCCTAAAGCCAGGTAAAATGGAATAAAATGAGATGAGATGAGATGAGATGAGCTTGAGTTGAGATCAAAATGAAATGTAATTTAATCTAATTCAACTAGAATTCTTGTTCAAAAGATACTTGTTTGTTATCTAGACTCTAAACTCGAGACGGCGTACTTAATATTTCATACTTCGTCTATAGTAAATGGTAAATGTTCAGTGTTAGTCCGTCGTCTGCCATTCTCACGGCTGGAGTTCTGTACTCTTTTTGCTAAATAGGAAATATGTACAATAATCATAACAATATTTCCTCAACATTACATTGAACATTTTACATGTTTTGTACATTGCTCAGCTCAAATTATGATGACGATGATTTTATGTACAAGTATGTATTTGTAAGTACAGTGTGTTTATCCACTGATTATTACTGTAAATAATAACTACGCCCACAGAAGCTCTATTGAGTTAAAAGGGAGCAACAAGCAACAAGTGGTTCTTTTTTTTCATAGCTCAACTCAGCTTCCATATTCACTCATTCACTCAGTCACTCATACCTCATACAACATACAAGAATACACATCAGATACTAAAACCTAGAGAGAACCTCGGTGGAGAGGAAGAAGAATGCACGAGATTTTTTTATCTCAATACACCCCCGTCTAAATTCTACACTGTACATTTTACATGTCGTCATCTTGATTCTTGGTTCTTGGTTGTCGTAACCTCGACCATTCTAAACTTTACACTTGTCTTGTAAATCTGTACACTGTACACTGTACATGTTCGGAACAAAAAAAAGCAGACTAAATACCTACACAAATAAATGAATGCATAAAGTTTATTTGTTCATGTACAGTGAGGTTTACATGGGTCTTAAATGTAAAATGAGTCTAGAATCTAGAGTCTTCTTACATTACCTTACATCTTACATGTTACGTGTTCCTTCAACTCTTCCTCATAAAATCCTGTACCTAGTGATTTTCATTCATTTTATACTCATACACTGCTCATCATCTCGTTTTTGCCTTGTTTGTCCCTTGTTTTTTTCCACCCGAGAATGCAAGTCAAGTGCAAGTTCAGTGTATGGTTTTTGAATGCATGTATGGATTTTAGCGAAAAGTGGAATTTTCTACTGAAAATAATATGTAATTAATCTCAGTTTTATCTCCATTTTTTTCTGCCGTTTACCGTTCATGTACTTTTTTGAGGAAGGAACAACTTGAGAAAATTATATAACATATTGCAGTCTGCAGACTTTACACTCTACAAGTACATTATAGAATTAGGATGAGAAAATTTTTCCCATGATAATGGTTCATACTTTTTAAGGGTTTTATTTTTAAACATGGTAATTTTTCCATAAAAATTATAAAAATAGACCATATTTACAATTTACAATGCACAGTAGACATTAGACTTAAGAACAAAAGGAAGAAGAAATGTGCAAGAAAAATATGGATTGAAGAAATTTCTCTTCTCATCTAGATTCTTCATTCTAGGTTCTAGATATTATTATTATTATTTGATCATAAGATAATAATTGATCTCATGTCTACTAGAAAATTGTTTGTGCATTTTTCTTTTGCACCACCAGTCTTTAAAATGCAATAATAATAGTAGTAATAATAATGATAATAAAGGTAGTAAGAGGAATTGGAATCAGAATAATAATGATGATGCAAGTTGATGAACCGTATTATAAAAAATGATTTCATGTTTGTTTGCTTTTAGAGCAGAGAGGAACAGAGAAGAAAAGTGATGCACTGATACAAAATACAAAACACATACTTATAGCTTGTAGCTTATAGCTTATAGAAAAGGATGAAAAATGGAAATATAAAAAATGTACGTAAATAGTAAATAGGTTCAATCTATTTAAATGCCATGTAGAATACAACATACAATGTACAATGTACATTTATGCATTTTGAAAGGGAAAGAGAAAAAGAGGAGAGAGGAGAACGACATGGTGGTTTTAGGATTTAGCTTTGGATAAAAAGGTACTTATCCCCCAAAGAAAAGGAATACATCAAGTTTTAGTGATTTGGACTTGAAGTACTCTCTCAGGTGATTCTCAATCAAATGAGGAACAAACTAACAACTCACACACACACACACGAAGCAGAATTCAGTATACAGTATGAAGACGAGTGAGAGAGAGACAGAATAAAAAAATGATGGTTGATGATGTGACTGTGACTTGAAATAAATAAATAAATATATCTACAAGAAGTGCTGTACTCTGTAGTAGTAGAAGAAGAAGAAGAGGAAGAAGAATACATGTGTGAAGAATGGAGGAAAAGAAAAAGCTACATGAATGAGACAAGCAGGAGTTGTAATAGTTTATTTTATACATGTATACTTCTCAATTCATCCATCCATCTAGAATCTAGAATCTACAATGTACAATGTATTTATATTAGATATGTAGAGTGTGTGAGTGTGTGTTCAACGTTCAGGTTGGTTTTGTGGACTTGGAGAAATGAGAATGAGAATTGAGGATGAAGTGGAATGAAGTGCTCTTTTCAAAACGGATTTTTCAATTTTTCATATCGGGCATATTTTGAGAGCATCTAGTATTTAGACTAGAGTAGTAAGAGACAGACAGTGAGTGTATGTGTGTCTACTGCCTTTACCTTTCTGTATGTACAGTGAGCAAGTAGATGTAGAGTAAGAAGAAATGTACTTACTTCCCTGTTCAGTGTTCAGTGTTCATTGAGACTGAGAGTTACCTACCCCAGTCCTCCTTTTCATCTCTCACTTTTTTGCAATATTTATCTGGCTGGACTGTCTTTGTGTGGAATGACATCTCCCTTCTGTCCTCTCCATTCTCCATTCTCCACTCCGTATTCCCTTCCTCTTTCTCATTCAAGCTTTTCAAGTGGGTGACGTCCGAGTATTTATCAAAATTTACACTGAATAAATGATGGAAAAAACCATGTCACAACAATAACACAACCAACCAAACCAAACCAAACCAAACCAACCAGCCAAATACATACACTCACATAAACTGAGAACTGAAATGAAGTTAGAACGTGCTGTGTATATTGTATATTGTACCTTGTACAAAGATCGACCCCAACTTTATACTATATACTTTTTTACTTTTTACTCTTTACTCTTTCTCATTATGTTGATCGTCATCATCATTGACAATATCTTGCATCAACGACCAACTTGCATCCCTTTCCTCTTTTCTCTTCTTCTTCTAGTCTGGCTTTTCTCTACTTTTCTTCCTCCTTTTTCTTCTTAAAATACATAGAGTGTATTATGCTTTTTGTGATACTAAATATCAGTTTAAATTTTATTCTCATTCTTCAATCCTCATTTCTCAACTCTCAACTCTCAACTTCAACTCTTTATTCGGAAATGGAAAATATAGTACAAAATACAAAATGTGTCTCAATTCCAAATCTAGAATTTAAGAATTTTAGAATAGACACAAAAATACTCAAGTATCTATTTTACTATAAAATACTATTTTAAAAAGTTTCCCGGTTATTTTTCTCATTCTGTTCCAAGTTCTAATACTTATTATATTACAGTTTGAGACAGAGAAGAATCTTGGATCTTGGGTAGTCCATAGTCCAGAAAGTATCACCATTACAACATCAAACATTATTATAGTATGATGTTTAATGCTACACATGTGGAAAGCACAAAACGCAAAACTCAAAACATAAAACACAAAACAGGAATGAAAACGTGTAGAACATTAATACTTGTTACAAATATCAATGAAATGAAATGAAGGAAGGACGAGAGAACAAACCCGAGACTTGACAACACGTTCTTTTCTATTCTCTCTCTGTCCTCTGTCCTCTATCATGTGTTGTGTTATGACATCCTTTTCTATGTATGATATTGTGACCGTTTCAATTTCATCTTTTTCTATTCATCTCCAAACTCTCCTTGTTCATTTCATTCTGTTTTCTGTTCCAGCAACTCCCAAAGTTTTCTTCTCCGAGGTTTCAGTTTCAAGAGGAACAAGAGCCAGAGGAGAAGTAGGAGCAAAAATCCATTGTACCTTTAGAGAGAAAGGACCTTTGCATAACGCATATTATGTGTGTGTGTGTGTGTGTGTGTGTGTGTGTGTGTATAATACATAGAAAGATAGAGACAGAGGATTTTGTCCTCTACATTTTTTTCATATTCATGTCATTTACCATCTTTACCTTGTTATTGTTATTATAAGTGTATGAAGGGACTTTGAAGTTTGAGCTGGGTACAGTGTACAGTGTACACTGTACAGTTTATAAAGAGCGGGGCACAGGGTAAACTAAACCATTCATTCATCTGTATCCATTATCCATCCTCATGATATAGACTACTTGATTAATCTCTCATGGACTTCTCTAATTAATCAATTTCAAGCACCCTAAACATTTCTCCGTCCTCGTTGAATCACAAAAATTAGCCTTGTACATCACAGATAGCAAATACCAAGTAACATTAAAATATCATACACAATATACACAATATAAGTACACATGAAAAGTCAACGGACTCGCTGGTTGGTTTTGTATCATTTTCATTATGACTGGTTTCTGGTTTGGTTTGGTTTTTTCCATCTTTTCCACACACTCTCTCACGTGTATATTTTTAGCCATTCTTCTCTATTCTGATACATTCAACAAGTTGTCACAATTATACTTAATTAAAATACTCTGCTTTTACTGTAGTATGCACAACTCTCATCTCTCATCAAATTGAAAAATTTCTCAGGTACAACTGTCATTTCTCATCCTTGTTGAAGCTCTTGAGATTTGAGAATTTTTCTTTTCTCTTTCATTTTTATGAAATTCGACAAGGCACATTAAAAAACAAATGAGTTTTTTATACACATGGAGCATTATGCATTATGATAAAATGTACAATGTACACACGCAAACTGAAACTGGAGGGTGAAAAGTTGTGATTATCATGGCGAATGATCGGTGAAGAGTAAAGAGTAAAGAGTAAAGAATACAGAGTAAAAAGTAGAGACAGAAAGAACAATAACGAGAGACTTGTGAAAATTGAGAATGAAAGCAAAGCACGGATAACTGATAGCTGATGGCTGATAGCGCGCTCCAAGCTTCAAGCTCGGAGCTTGGAACATTGTAAATAAATTGTAGATAGCCATCAGTGAACCGATTCACCTCTTCTCTCTCTCTCCCTCTCTCGCTCTCATTCAATTTCAATTCCTGTTAAAATAAGAGGTCCGGTCTCAACTTTAAACTTTAAACTGTCCATACTAATAAACACAAGGGAAATGCTCAATACTCAATGCTCAACCATATGATGTTGAACTTATGTATAATGTATTATGTATTGCTCTATAAATCTTCTGGGAGATAAATATTTCCTTATCCTGTAATCACTACATTTTGTGACAGTTGTATACACGGAGGTGTTTCCTCCACATCTCCACCATTTACCATTTACTCTACACTCAATAAGATACACTCCTCGATACAATTCATCTTTCGTTAGTTTAAACAAAGCTCAGGCCTCATATCTCATATCTCATATTATGTACCCATTTATTACTCTTTCACGCGATGAGAAGTGAATCCAGAAAAGATTGCTCACATTGAAAATTTAAATTCCTCCCTGAAATATGAGCGAATAATACTGTGTACTGTATTACATAATAAAATTTCAATTTTCATCACAGGATCTCAAATATCAAATATCAAGTATTAAAATACAGATATTAAAAGAGGGTAAATCTCTCAAAGTGTAAACTGTAAACTGTATCACGATCTGATTTCTGATTTGATCTCAAATCTCGAATCTCAAATCTCAAAGTTCAATCATAACGATAATGAAAACAAAGGGATTTGCAAAGCGGCGTGCAATTCCATCAGGCCATAGAATATTTTGATCATTGTAAAAAAAGTACTATAATTTTAATCTAGTATCTAGTATCTCGTATCTATCGTGATGATAGGAGATCAAAATATCTCAAGTATTTCTCATGTGATATTTGCTCAACCCAATGCTCAACTCTCAATACTCAATACACAATAGAGATGTCATAAATACTTTTTTTGCTTGTATCTTGTATTTACATGTGGGAATTGCAAAAAGGAAGAAAAAACTTGAGAAATTTATTACTTTATGAACTGGGTTTATCCAACCATCTCTTTCCATATTCATGTTCATAATCATAATCGTAATAATAATAATGACCGTCATAATGCAAGTATTTACTATGTATTATGTATATTGCACGTTGTAGACTGTAGACTAGTGATAATAATAGGAATTGCGTAGGTTTAATCCTTTGCACTTGGTACTCTAAACTCTACAAGTTATACATGTGTTCTCAAGCGCAAAAATCTCAACTAAAATCTCAAAGATCTCAAAAGATCTCAAAGAGATTATTACAAAGTACAAATACAAATATTAGTGTACGTGGTTTTATTTAATTTCAATTTCAAAGTTCAAAGTGTGTAGCTATTTGTTTGTAGTGTGCAGTGTGCACTGGCTTGACAATTACATAATACATAATAAATATAGCAGTAATATACTTGTACTCGTACTTATATCGTATATCATACAACAGCTACACTATAATTTATTGTTGCGATATGTAGTAAGTAGTAAGTATTCTGAATGTGCCCCACATGAAAAGTGCAAGTATTAAGTATTTGTGAATTTTTGTGGTTCTCCTTTACTTTAATGCATTTTATCCGTACCTGGTCTGTCCTAAGACCTTCCAGTTGAGATTCGAATTCGTGTTGGTGTTGGTAAATACAACAATGCTCTCAATTCTCTTGGTGGTGTTGAAACCACATTTCTACACATTACACACCACACAAAACCCAAAAACAAGAACAACAAATACCACTACTTGCCAATAATAATTATAATTGTTGTACAATGTACAAAATCCTACACATTGAACATTACACATGTGAACTACAATTATAATCTCTTTTTCATGATATCATATCATATCAGACCATAACATAAATAATAAATACCATAAAGTATAAGTATCATTTTGCAAAATACAAATACACAAGTACACAAATTCGCAACATCTCGCAGTCGTCCGATTCAATTCTTAATTTGCCCCTGACTCCTTTATTCCGCTAGCTTTTCAATCTGTCTTAAAATCTAACTTGATCTCGTCACTCGTGCTCATTCCTCTTTCCAAATAGATATCTGCACTCCTTTTTCATTTTTCATAGCTATCCGATAAACAATTTCAGCTGTCAACAATAAGTAGTGTAATGTTGCTGTAAAACTTTTGATTATGTAATTAATCTGTTTTTTTATTTACTTTTTTTTGCAAAAATGGGGCTTTTCGGAAATTTGCGAAATGTTGTAGAGAAAAACTTTGAACATAGAGTATAGAAAAATGTTTTTTATAGAAAGAATTCCGATTTTGAAAGACAATGTGTAATTTTTCTTGTACTTATCTTGTAAAGGTATTTATATTATGACAACAAAAAAAGTGACTTGGTTTGCTTTGTTGTGCTTTGGCTTGTGCGGTCGGTCAATCCGTTATCAGTTATCAGTTTACATTGTAAAGCTGAGGTTTAACGAGAAACGAGACAGATACAGATAATTTTTCTAAAAGATTTTCATCTCAATTTTTTTGTTCTGTTACTGTTTGATGTTTGGATTTTGGATCATGAAGATGATGATGACATGAAGATAGTGTAAGTTTTTTCTTTGTACAAAAAAAAATGTTGAGACAGGAGTTGAAAGTCAGGGAAAAGAGAGCGACAGGAGGAAAAGAGAGCAGGCATCAACCATCAACCATCAACAATCAACAAGAAAGAAGAATCAAGAATCAAGAATCAAGAAAGAGATGAAGAAAAACTAGAGTGTCATCTTGTCATAATTCATCACTGGAAAAACTGTTTCTTCAACTTTTCACGTCACATCAAACAAAAGGGGAATGGAAGAATGAAGAATACGAATGGGAAAAAAGAGGGCAGTGAGAAATATTTTGGGAGGCACACAGTACAAAAACACAAAATAAAATGAAATACGATAAAAGATAAAATAAAACCAAATCATATCACATTCATTTTCTTGCGATTAGGAATATCTGTCTACCTTTCTCATTTTTCCACATTTGTCTTTACATTATTCGTTATTCTTTAATCGTCATTCCGTTTCATCTCGTTTCAGTTCATTTCATTACATGGCATTTTATTCAATTTTCAATTTTCAATGCCTGATCTGATCTGTCTTGCCTTTCCCTAGAAAATGACTGCAGTCTACAATTTACAATGTAAATACAATGAACCGGGGAGAAATAAATAATTTTCTACTTTATAGAATTTATTGGATGATGACTTGCAAAATATTATGAATGGAAAAATTGAAAAAAACAACCATTGTTACTCCTATGATTCGGATTTGACTTTTACTTTAACTCTGACTCTGATTTTGATATGGACTTTAACTTTGTACTGGATTTGGATTTGATCAGGCCGTTTGTATTATATTTTCTATTTGTCTATGAGGATTTTGCCCCCACGTCAAAGAATAGATGAACCAATTGGAGGAAACGCAAAGCAAAGTACAAAAGTACAAAAATACCGATACTGACTTGACAATTTACAATATACAAGGAACTTTGCTCGGGTCAGACTAAATATTTTTAGCTTCTAGCTTCTAGCTTTTTAAATACATACGATAGGTCGCGACTTAATCTGTCCAGGTGCGGAAATGCTCGACAACCATAAATCAAAGAGAGAAGACACACAAATCTCCAGCACAATCACATTCATCTTTAATCTACAGGCTGTGACAATCTCCAATGTACATTGTACAAGAAAAGACAACCTTGTTGTGCCACGGGTCCAGAAAAAGATTTTTCATGTCCTCTGTCTCAACTTTGTTTTTTACATGGAACAAGATTGTGATTGTACATTTTAGATTTTAGATGTTAGACTAAAGAAAAAAAGGAGAGAGGAAGAGAAAACTCTTTCACCTCCCAAGTGAAGAATTTCAGATATTCTTAACTTTTGGTTTCCTTTTTTAAAACTTTGCTATAGACAAATAAGGGAAATGTCTGATAAAGCAAGAGGAAAAAAAAATAGTCTAAATTTTCACCAAACTTGATTTATAGTCTCAACTCACAACGTTTTTCACTCCTTCTTTTACTTTGTTTGTTTATTTATTTATTTGAGTATTTGAGTATTTTTGTGCTGTTTCATGTTTAAATTTGTAGATCTAAATTTTACACTTATCGTCCAATCTTTTCAAAACGGTAGTATCTTATAACTTAAACCAACTATATGTATATGAAGTACAGGTAAATTCAAAATTCCAAAATTCAAGGCTTACCTTTGATGAAATGTGATGATTTGTCTAAATGATGATGAAAAGGGTTGAAAAGGGTAGTTGATTACTTTTTCGTTTTCGTTTTACTCTGGGGTTTTTTCCCAAGTACAGTTGAAACTTGAGTGTTTTTATATATTTTTTTGTAAGACTTTAAATCTTGAAACTTCTGTTTATTTCTCTCTAATTATAATTGTATTTTGATTTTTGATTGTAATTGTGATTATGAGGTTCAAGTTGAGTACACACACGAAAATAGAGTATAAAAAGGTTGAGTATTGAATAGATTGAATCAGATCAGATCAGATAAAATTAGGCGTAGATAATGTTGAACTGGATTTAATCGGTTGATGAGAGATGAAAAAGTGCTTCAGTGTAAACATCATCCAGATCTGATTGCATTCACTGACTTTTCTTTTTCTATTTGTATTTGTATTTGTATTTTCAATTGCACAAACATTCCCGTCAACTCAACTCAACTTCAATCAACTTGATTCAATTCAAAAATTCAAAAAGTTCAAAAAATTCAACAGGATTCAGCTCGACCGAAAAGCTTTACAAGTATCCAAAATCATACAGTGAGTAAACGTTTACTTGATTCTTGATTAGACGGATCAGATATCAGATCGAGCATTTAGCTCCTTTCTCGTGGTTTTTCATGCCCGTCTAATTTCCTTTCCTTCTAAACTTTTATTCACAGTTCACAAATTACAAATCCGTAAAACAGCTTCACCGGGAAATCCGTCTCTATAAATACCAGTTCACTCGCCTAAATTTTCCAGAACAGTCACTGTTTTTAGTACGTACTATCACTTGGAAACCACCACGTGCGTCCGTTTCTATATTTTTGCTCACTCTCTAGACTTTATTTGAATCTTTCACTGGAACTTTGTTTAGCCACAAAACTTTAATTTTCTCTCAATTTAAGACTTTTAACAAGTATTGTTTTATAAACAGAGTAATTATTCATTTGCACTTTCAAACTTTGTTTTCAAAAATCCAAATCCAAATCCAAGTTTAGTTAAAAATTTGGAAAGGGGTGAAATCAAAAAATCAAACACTGAATTTTGAATTTTTCTTTGACAGAAAAATCACGAAATTGTTGCACGCGACACGCGATACTGTTAATTTTTTTGCAGATGATTTGATTTTGATTTGGTTTTGATTTGCACTTTTATTATGGTATTGTATACTGAACAGTTGCTATAGTACTTTTATACTTTTATAGACGCACTAATAAAAAGATGATGATGATGAATCAATTGCTTTTGTGCGGATGATTGATTGATATGTATTGAATTGCACTGTACTGCACTGTACTGTAATTTACTGGAGTGTGCTCGTGTTGTGTTGTAAAGGGATACGGTTATTATGCTCCGTACATAAATTGAGCTCCAGTTCCAGATCTAGTTCTACTTGTAGTTCTAGCTCCAGTTCTAGTTCCAGTTCCAGTTCCAGATATGGAAGTGTACAGTTGTAAAGTAGTGTAATGTGTGTGTTTTTGGAAGGTGTCCTTGTTGTTTGTGTGTGTTGTAGTCCCGATCTGCCACAAAGTATCTCAGCCAAGACCGACTCGGAAATGACACAAAGGTACCAAGAAAAATTAATCTACAGGTAGTATTTACGCGAGGGGAGAGTCAAAAAGCATCCCTCTCACACTCACTCACACAGTACATGCAACATAACATATAACATACAGCATACAGGCACACAGAAGAGAAGAGAACAGACAAGCAGCAGACTCAGACTTCAACCCCCAGCACAACACAAAAAGATAGAAAGATGCAAGAGAGTATCCTTCCATCTATACTGTTTTGTATTGTATTACATGCGGAATACGCACAGTATACTATAAAGTGTAATGGAAATGCTATATGTTATACCTATTTATTACACGCATAGAGCCAAGGTGCCTAAAGGTACGCACACATCTTCTCATCCTCTCCTCTCAAGTCTACGTCTTCTCTGCGGAAGGGAGAAAATACACATGGTTATGTATTGCATTATGTATTTTGTATGTACATATGGAATTGCCTTGGTTATTGTCGCTTCTTCTTCTATGCTCTTGTTCTTGCTCCACAAGTACAAGAAACACATGCTTTTGGCTTTTGGCATGGCTTTGGATTGACTTGGTCATATAGATTTTTATGTATTGTTATGATTGTTAATCCTAAGCGTAATGTCCAAGTCGAAGGTAATATGATAATTACGTCTTAACTCATGCTTCTGATTTCTGATGATTGTTATGATGATGATGATGATGATGGGGATGACACGATGAGGATCTTCATGGTCTATATTTAACTCAGCACGACAGCCTCCAATGACAATGAAATAATAATAACAAGAACAATCACAATAACAACGACAAAAAAGACGACAACCAGATTTAGAGGAAGATTAACTTGAGATGACTAATTTTATTAATTTTACACCGATAAAATGGAAAATGTTATAATTTATAGTCCGTCCTCATTTGTAATTTGTAATTCACAGCTCCAATCACGATATAAAGTTGAAGCTTAAAACTTGAAACTATGGTTTTTGTAAGAAACCAAATGGCTAAAATTGATACTAAAATTTTAAGCACAATCAAAATTGCAATTCCATCAAAAATCAAAACATTCAACATTCAATATGCACAGCCTCAAAGATCCAAGGAAAAGGACACGTCGTTAATAATACAAATAAAGGTAGAGAATAGAGAAATTTTTAAATGGTGAAGGTACAATTTTCAACATTACACATTCAACATGTGTAGCATCCTTTTTGAAGGAATTTTAAAGGAATGATAATAATAAAAGTCATAATTTTATGAGATGGATTTGAATTTATTGTCTTTACTGCAGGATTTTTACACACACTCAACTTCCTTATTCATACATTTTACAAATAGTTAATGTGTGTAAAAAAGTAAAAATCAAGAGTCTAGAAACTAGAAACAAGTGCAAGTCAAAAGAGGAAAGAATGTGAGGTTTTGAGATCATTTTATTTGGATTTGGATTTGGATATGGATTTGAATTTGGTTAGTAAAACCATTTTGCTATCTACAATTTAAATGATGGCAGTCTCCTTATTTGGAGCTGGATCTATCTTATCACTATTACGTCCTTTGAACTGCTGCTATGTTATCTCCATTATCCATTCTCCATTCTCTATTCAAGCACATCTAGTAAATGGTTCAATTCAAAATTCAAATCAAATAAATAAATTCCAAGAATTTAGAACTGCTCTGTTTTTCCTGGTAAATGTGTGATGTGTGAACGTTTGAACGTTTGAATGTTTAAAGGTATGAGTGTAACTAGTATTAAGTATTAAGGAGCATTGTTATCATGATGATTATTATTATTATCATTCTTATTATCGTTCCATATTGTCACTGTCCAAACCAATCCAATACAAACTAATACAGAATACAGAATGAATGCATTGTACATTGTACATTCTTTTCATATCTTACACGGACATCAGCAATTTTTATTTACTTTGATACTTAGCACAATTTGATGGTATTTGCAAGTTTCTGAATTTTGCCGTTATTGTTCTTGTTTTTTTTCTACTTACCTGAGCTCAGCTCATATAATAGTAATATATTAATGTAATGTAACATGTGTAAATTTGTGGATCTAAGTGTGTGTATGTATGTGAGTGTGTTGGCTGTCACTGTGTGTTGTTTTTGTTGTTGTTGATTTTTTGTATTTGTATTTGTATTAGTATTGGTACTTGTTGAAAAAACTTATTAGCCAATTGTATGTATGACATGACATGATGTGTTGGTAGTTAGCATATTTACAATTTACAATATTTACAAAGAACCAGAGTCATCAAAGTACAAGTATTGTATCGTAGATTGTAGAAGTAGAAGAAGAAGAAGAAGAACAGAGTCAAAGGGGACGATGACGTTCTGATGAAATGAACCAAATGAAATGAAATGGCTCCTCACATGCTTTAAATTTTGGAATGATCTACAAGTACAAGTACAAAGTATATACGACACACGCATTACGCATCATAAGCATTAAGCATTAAGCATATACAAAGATGAAGATGAAGATGAGCATGAGGCTGTGGCTTTGGCTTTGGCTTTGACTGAGGATGAAGTTGAAGTTGAAGATGACACGTCACTGTTTAATTGTTGATTTCTTGAATCAATAAAGCAATAAATGAAGATAGGCATCAAAGCATCAAAGCATCGAAAGTTTGTTGTTTTTTTTCCTTTTTTTCCATCCTTCTTTCCTCTGTTTTGTTCTCGTTTTTTTTCCTTGTTGATATTATTTGGTCATTTGAGATTTAAGTACAAGATTTGCACAGATTTTTTCCTCGTGTCCACTCTACACTCTACACTCTACACTCACATCACACTCCACTCCAATTCATACCATTGGTTCATAGTTCATAGAGTATAGAATATACAGTATAGTTTGGCTGTATCCATGTTTTATTCGTAAAATTTGGAGTAATGCGAGTGATCTGATCTCATCTTGTGTCTTGTGTGTGATGTGGTGTGGTGTGGTGTCGAGTGTCGAGTGGCTTTTTATGTTGTCTCTTGTCTCATGTCGTAGATACACAATACACAAAATACACAGTACACAGTACATACAATCCATACTGATGTTCGTATTAGATAGCCAGTAGGTTGTATAATATGTACAATATACAAAGAGTAAAATGCATACATTATTCAGTGTTCAGTATTCAGTGTTCAGGTATAAGGTTCAGTACGAGGTGCGTAGGTATGTGGTACAGATTAATGGTGATGGTGTAATTTAATTGTTGCAGTGCGTTTGCTGTTCGGTCAGACATGTGGAATGCCAAATCATCTTCTCGTCTTCTTCAACTAGCTTGCCAACTCTATACCAAATACCAACTATACCAGCCACACAAACGCATGTATAATGTATAATTTTTACTTTATAAAGTATAGCCGCACAAAATCTGCTCTGCTCTGCTCTGCTCTGCTCTGATATAACCATTAGCACATGCAGCTACAAAAGATTGAATTAATTATTCCAATTCCTACGACACTCTGACTCTGTCTTTTATACACGGAACAACGTAATTCTTCGTCTTTCGTCTTTCTTATTATGCTTATGATATTATATTATTATTTGATGATTCTAACGTGTAAACATGTAAAGTTCATATAAGAAAAGTGTATAGCGATAGCGATAAAACGAGCTCCAAGTGAGCGGAGAAGGCTGTTGCTTTTGTTGCTGTATAGCTGTATAGAATCCTATCCCATTGAAGGTAAAACTTTATCATCTACGGCTGAGCTGATTTTGATTAATTTCCTCACAATACATGATAATTTTGTGAAGATGCTACTTGCATATAAAGGCATCTTCTTTCTGTGTTCTGTACTCTGTACTCTGTACTACACAGTACACTTTAAACACTACAGTACATTTAATATTACACATTACACATTATATTTGCACAGGTGATTGTCTGTCTGTATTTTGCACTTTGCTCCTCTTTGCTCTTGTTCATTGCCAGACATTTTATATATTTTATAATCATAACGCATTACCTATAACAAATAGACAAAGTCATATCGTGTAAAATATAGAATACAGAATACAAAATGAAGAAGACACGATGAGGAAGAAGAAGGGAAATGTTGGAAGTTGGAATGTTTTATTGTCATCATTCTTTAGTTGAGTAGAGTTGAAATGCTCTATGATATATATTCTTTAGTGTATGTTGTAGATATAGATAAAGATGGATTATAGATGTGCATGTTGAAGGACGGTGTATGATCTATGTGTAACATTATCACTTTGATTTGCTTTTTCCTTGCTTTCGATTCATCTCCTTTTCTTCTTCACGAACCAGAACAAAATGTTGATATAAAAAATATATCAATTTGATACTGTAATAATAATGTTTGTTATAAATGTGTTTGCTGTAAAATATGCACGTAGTTTGTATACTGTATAAAGTGTGTGTACTGTTTGTATTGTACATTTGTACATGGTCATAATCAAGTCATTTTCATTAAACGGCATTTATTTGCCCAGAGTCGTCTTCTTTGGGGTTATTCTCTTTCGCTCGAGTTCTCGTTGCCATTCTCGAGCAAAGAATTGTCTTTGTCTTCTGCTGCTTGGCTTTGGCTTTTGGCGTTTGGCTTTTCTTGTCTTGTCGTTCTTTTATATTATGTGTGTGTGTTGTGTATTGTTATTATTGCCGCTTTACTTCTTTTCTTCCTTTCTGTCTTGTTGTTCACACAACGATTGTTGCTCTTTGACGTCTCCACTCACACACAAGTACAAAATACTCGTCACAGTCGTCACCATGCCAATTTAATTCTTGTCAAACAGTCTGATGGCCCTACTCTAATCTCTTGACTCTCCACTCTCAACTCTCAACTCTTGATTCTGTATTCTGTATTCTTGATTTTTGATGCTCCTTACTTGTCCATCTTCTTTTTCTTATATCTTCTATACAAAATTGCTGCTACTATATATTTTATAATATATGTATTTTACTACAGTATAAAAAGAATAATACAGATTATTGTAAGAAATGAAGCAAGTCATCAGCACCATCGGATTTTATACTTTATACATTGTATGTCTAATATCTAAATTATATACTTTATTCTGGTTCATTTTCTAATTCTAAAGGGGTACATGTTTATTTATTTAATTCATTCAATCATTCAATAATTCAATAATGACGATTCAGACCTCAGCTGTAGGTTGTAGGTTGTAAGTTGCACAAATGTTGAAGAATGTAGACGAGAAGGATGAGCATGTTATGAGCATTTTTTTACACACACATACTTATTATTATTATTATTATATGTAATAATATTATCGTGATGTTGATATTTACCTTGTTTCCACTTTATGCTTTATACACATTGATATTGATATTGATATTTGAGGTTGATATTGATTCGTCTCTCTTTATACTTTATACTTTATACATAATAATTATTATTATGGGGGTTTTCATTCAATTTTCAATTGTTCAATTGACGTTATTATTTAGTAGTATTTAAATGTTTGTTTGTTTGTTGAATGTGTGAACACTTTTTCTGCGTTTCAATAATTACCATCTAGAAATCTAGACTAGTTTGTCTGTTCCATTGTCCATTGCACTGTTGCTTGTTGCTTGTTGCGTTATGTCCACTTTTTCTACCTTTTCTACTCTTCTTCTTCGTCTTCTTCTTTCATCTAATATGCACTTTTGTTCTGTTCTGTTCTGTTCTGCTCTGCTCTGTTTTTTCTTCCTTTTTTGTTAGAGTAGAACCAATTCATTAATTATCATTTATCAAAAAAAAATAGATGAAGGAAAAATTAAAATGAAACAGAGTGGCCATTGTATTTTGTATTTTGTACAGTGTAAAATGTAAAGAGTAAACATGTTCGTTTTGTAATAGAATGAGGAATGAGGAGCAAAGAGTAAAGACAGAGAGGATGAAAATCCAGATTTTAAATACCAGGTAAACTATATATGTTTTTATATTTTATGTGTATAATTCATAAATGATGAATGAGTCTACACTTTGGATTCTTTGGATTTTTAAGTTTGCATTAAACTTGATATGGAGCAGATAGCAGATACGATACGATATTTTTTTTTTTTACAAGCTTTTGACTTTTGGTTATTGTGTAATAAAACGTGTCGACTTTTGCTCTTCTTCTTTTCAAAAGTGTTTAATTGGTAATATACATAAATTATAAAGGAGCGAGTAGTGAGTAGTGAGTAAAAGATAAAAGAGCGAGGTCAATGAGAGAGTAATAAACCATATTAAATATGTATCATTGAAACTTTGAAACATTTTAACATGTATTTATGTAACTACCACTTACCACTTTAGCTTGACTCTTGACTATTTACTATTTACTTGAGACTCGAGACTTGAGATTTGAGACTTCAGGTGTTGCTGAATGGTAAATGCTAAATGCTAAGAGTTATGAGTATTATTTGTGTAGTGTAAAGTACTTAAGTATAGAGTACATATTCATATTACAGGTAATATATATTATAGCTTTGCAAATACGAAATAATAAATACATACTGAATAGTGCTGAAAGGTCTTTTTCATGATTCATCGTGGATTTTACTAGAGAGAGTCCACGTTTTTACGGGCAAGTTTTACTTATTCCTTAATACTCCCTGATTTGCATTATACAAATGAATGAACATTTAAAAATATGCAGAATGTTTCCGTATCATTAATTGTTAGCTTTAGTTTTAAATGTTTTGAGGTTTGTGAAAACTGAGCAAATTGAATTCAAATGTGTGAATTTGTGTGGACGGATGGTTGGGAATTTGTAGGGAAACACACGATAAAAACAATAACCAGAGTTCTGCTCACAATATTAATAAGGATGGAGAATCTGTGTGTGTAGGGATTTTCCTACAGAATCAAGTAAATGGTAAATGGTAAATTCACTCACTCATTATGCATATTTTATATTTTACCAAGCATAAATAATAAATATGCATGGACTTGGTCTCATTTCGTTTCATTTCACTTTACTTGATTCTGTAACAGGCACATGGAGATGGAGAGACAGACACAGACAGAGACAGAGAGAGGTAGAGAGAGAGAGAGAGTTCAAGAAAGAGAGAAAAATACATAGATTTGATGTGTGATGTGCGTGAGTCCTCCTTCCTTTTCATAGCTAGAGAAGAGTCAAGAGTCAAGAGTCAAGTTGACTGAATGCCTGAATGAATTGTTGTTATGACTTGTGAATTTGAATATCTGTATTCTGTATACTTATGACGAGATGACGATGAATTTGTGTGGGTTGAATTCAATATTGTAGATTGTAGATTGGAGATTGTAGTGCGTGAGGAAAAATACATAGATCGGTATATAGTGCACATATCGTATGTATAGTGTGTACGTTGGGAAAATCTAGATGATGAAGACGAGGATGAGGAAGGAGGGTTAAAATTTGAGTGTAATAATGGTAAAATGTGGAAACTGGGGATGAAATGAGTGACTGAATGAATAAATAAGTGAATGAGAGCGAGTATGTGTAACTTGACTGTGTACTGTGTACTGCGTACAATGTACAGTGTGTTTGGAACTGGAGACATTCAAGTTTGATTTTATGTAAGCAAAAAAATTACCTATTCAGAATACAAAAGCAAAGGCTCTAATTTTTATGCATCATTTTCATCTAATTACTCGTTGATTACTCCACTACGGACAAGATGGACAAGACGGACAAGAGAACAAGAGAACAAGGGAAAGGTTAGCAAGATCCATGCCATGTCTGCATGACAGCATCAATAATTCTAAATTCTAAAGTCTAAAGTCTAAACCTCCGCACAATTGTCTATGTATGCATTCACCATTTATCTTTTATATAAATCCTCCACATATTATTATTATTATATAGCCGGGTTTTGATTTTGATTTTTCCATCCAAATTTCCATACATACATGAATATATGTATGCACGTTGTAGGTTGTACAGTAATTATTTTCTCCAACCATCTTCATTTTTTTCTCATCTTCTTCCTCTTTATGCATCTTCTTACGTAATGTGTGGAATACGGAATACTCTGAATTTATTGTACCGTACATAAGGGACTACGCACAAGCTGGTCTTCTTGTTCTTTTTCTTCTTGAAATCTCAACCTGTATTTGTCTCTCGTAATTCGTAGATTCCTAATCTTCCGCTTATGCATGTATGATGAATGCATATAGCTATTTCCCCTGCAACCTGATTTTCTTGCCAATTCTTATCAGTGATCAGTGCTCATTGATTTCATTTAGTTTGGATGTCAGTCTCGTTCCTCGTCCACTTCTAATCAATAAACTGATGAGCAGGAGAGAAATACACACATTAACTAATGACCGGCAATTGAAGGATTTTCAATTGACAAAGTCAAATATTAAATCAAGTTTGCTGTTCACTGTTCACACACACAGCACAAAGCACACACAAACAGGCACTAGATTACTAATACTAATACTAGATTCCAGATTCTACAAGTTAGACGCTAGATTAATCTACATAATCCGTGATTAATTATATGTGTATATCAATTTACATATAGCTGTATCTGTATCTGTGTGTCATGAAAAATAGTATGGTTGTATAGAGTATAGAGTGTTTGAAGTCTGGAACGTTTTGTCATACATACTTTCGAATTACTGTGTTACTTGTCAAAGAGCCAGGAGTCAAGAGTCAAAGTTGTTTTGATTCTTTGATCTGTAGGCTCTATCTTTTGCACGTAGTAAAATGATAAAAGTATGATAATATAATTATATCACATGCCGAGTATTTTTCTTACATTTTCTATTTTGTATTTCGTATTAGATAATATAAAACAATGAAAAGCTATTGGTATTAGAAGAAACATAAAGTATAAAGTATAAATGTATCTAAAATCTGGATTTTGGATTCCATAGATTTTAGATTGTAGATTGTAGATGGGTTGAAACAATTACTCGTCTTGTTTCTCTCTCGTTTTCAGGATAAATCGTAAATCGTACGGGGCGTCAAAATATGGATGAAGATCAACAGGTTGAGAATTGATAAATCAAAAGGCTCACAAGAACCCATTGGAAATTGGATCTCCAGCAGTGTCAGTAAGTAGTAAGAGGGAGAGAGAGAATAAACGAAAGTTGTCCAAAACCCTACACTCTATACTCTATATCTATATCTATAACAAGTATTACAAGCAAAGGTACATATAGTACATATTACATATTACATATAGAGCCCAACAATATAGATTCCCTGCTTTTGTTCCATTAAATACACAGACAAAAGTTACCAGCAGTTTCCACACTTTATGTATTTTGTACATTGTACCTTTTCCACATGGACATGGACACAACCAATAAAGATGGATGGAATCCTCGTGGAAAAGATAAAAAATTACTAAATAAATAAAAAGGTGCATTGTATTGTTCCTTTGGACTTTGGACGGAAAATGAGAAGAAGAAAAAGAAGAAGAAGAAAAAGTATTGAGTATATTGACTAGTGTTAAAACGGCAGGATATTTATTTTTTTTCTCGATATTAAACTATATTATTATTATTATTGTATAATAATGGAGGTGGTGGCGGCAGGTTTCATTTTTATTGGGACAATAAATGACAAGAAAAAATAAGAGGAAAACGGAGTCGTATATAATTTTGGCTTGCGTCTTTTACATTTCAGATCCTCTTCCTTTTTGTACCTGCACTTGTCCGTTGTCAGTTGTCAGTTGTCAGTTTGACAAGGAGTTGAGTCCACATTGCACATTGCACTGCTTTGGATTGAAATTTGAAAGGAGTAGAAAAGGCAGAGGTCGGGAATGATACAATATACAAGATACAATAGAAATTAAAGTGTAGAAGAAAAAAAGAATTTGGACCAGACCGGTTAGTGTTCCCCAGGAAGGCTGCAGTAAAAAAATGAAATCAAAATCAAACTATACGATACGCATGTATTTTATGTATGATATCTATGAAAGAAAAAGAAGAAAAAGAAGACGGTAAAAACTGAAGCTGAAAAATTGGAAAGTGGGAACTAACTGACTGCAGTCTGGAATCTGAAAAGTGAAAAGAGGAAGATGAACCATTTATTCCCGCGTTCAAGCGTATTCTTTACAAATAAAAAGATAACATTAACAATTAACAGTAGACCACTGACTTGAATGTTGAAACTTGTCCAGGTAGATGGATATTAATTTTATTTCAAGGTGGAAAGATGATGATGATGATACTGTTTCAATAATTGGAAGACACATAAATAGGTCGAAGGAGGAAACACATGCTGACCAACACATATTTCTAAATCCAAAATCCCAATACCAATCCCAATCCCAGTCACAATCCTTCGACCTCGTTCATAACCCTTCATCTTTTATCATATCAATTCCTTTTGATTTCCCATATTCCATACACACACAAGATATACTCTCCTTGCTCCTTTTGCTCCTCCATTCCTCCACTTCTTTTTACAACATCAGTTTGAACATAAATCAGAATCAGTGGGTATATTGAACACTGAACACTGAAATGAATTACATTACACTTTCCTTTTTTTTCCTCTACAAGGAAGAACCAAGAACAAATCAAACTTTGAAGCTCTATTGTTATATCATTATTATTATCATCATGATTTTATTATAGTATTTTTTGTTAGAGTATCTTCAAGTCTTCAAGTGATTCCATTCAATCCTCAATGTATGTCATCTTTTGACTCATATATTTTTTTCATGTTGCTCCTTGGTAGAAAAACTATTTATTTTTTTTCTCTTCTCCAGCAATCCAATTCAATTCAATCCATCCGCCGTGTAATATATGGAATTGATTGTGGATAGTTTCAAGTGTAGTAAATGGGAAATGCGGAGTAAATAGAAAGGAGTAGAGAAAAAAACGTAGCATATCTATATGTGTAACAATAGTAATATGTAATATGTAACATGTGCGTTTACATGCTACATGCTGAAGTACATAATATATAATGTATAATGCACATCTTGTGAACGTGTAATACTCAATTAGTCAATGGACGGATATTTCACAACTCCAACTCACGACCATACAAACATGTGTACAATATATACAAATATACCCTTATAGTAAAATCTATATCTTGTGTTTAGCATTTCTTATATATAACACATAACAATCTGTAACACCACATGAACTTGAATCCATACTTCCATACTTTTGTGTACCTTTTCTTGTATCTTGTATCTTTTATTGTGTACATATTGGTAATGAGTAATGAATTATTATTCCGACCATGTATTTGTAAATGTCGATCAAAGATTTTACCTTCATGGTCTAAGTCATACTTTTTTTATTCCCTGTTGCTGCACATCAAATATCAAATGGACAGCACACATCATCATCATCATCATCATGATCCTCAACAGTCCTCATGTGCTCAGGTGAGTAGGAGTCTAAGACTGAAAGACTGAAGCTGAGGCTGCTCTAGTAACTAGTGAATTCCCCTTTATAACTTCTCTTCTCTTTCTTCTCCTTCTGCATCTCACAGTAAAAAAGTAATAACAAATTGTATCGTCTGTTTCGAGTTTTGAGCTTGGATGTTTAAAACTGAACTAGATATAACATGTACAGATATCTCAGACTTGTTGTCTGTCTTTACTTTAAATACTTTTATAACTATTTAGCTGCACTGTTGGACTGTGAGTACTGAGTACTGGATACTGAATGTACTGAATGTTGAATGAGTGAGTGATGTTGGGAAAAACTGGCACTGGCGTGAGGAACAAATTACAAATTATGACATATGAGATGAGTTCTATCAGTTCCTTTCCTTTGGGTTTCCATTATTTTTTATTTTAGATACACTGTACACACACTGGAACTAAATAGCTTTTATTATTATTTTTATTATGCTGGACACTGGGCAGCTTAAAAATGTTGGTTGGAGCATTTATGTAGTACTCAAAAATATGGAAAAGATCACAAAGTTGTTCAAAAATAAAATATAAGGTGAAACCTCGTTTGAGTTATTTTTAGACCCCGGAAACCAAAATAAAAGTACCTACTTGCAATCTACATGATATTTTAAGTATTGTCTATCCTTTATTGTGAATTTGCATTTGCTGATGCTTTCCTAATATAGTGTAAAAAAGAATACATTATACATGATTTAATTTAATATGATAATTAGCTTTAGGTAAAACAAATATCATTTGCCTAGTGCTTCTTGCCTATCCCTCCATGTTCTTGAGTGCTACTCCATTCCATTCCAATCCAATCCAAGCCATTTTATTTTCTACTCTATTACTTGTCTTGTCTAGATGTGCCTTAGGATCTATTTCATACACATAATACATAATATGGTATAGTATGGTTTGTTGTGGTATGCACTTATTCGTAAGTAAGTATTCATCAAAAATTACCATGAACTACAGACACATGGAGGCTGTTGCATATTTAATATTTCATATTCATAGATGAGAAGTGGCAAGAGCAAGTCCAAGAGCAAGAGCAAAAAAAGATGCTTCACATTCATTCATATAATTACAATTATGATTACGATTATGATTATGATGTGTGTAATGTGTAATGTGTAATATTATGGATTATGGATTGTGGATTATGGTCTACAAAAGATCAAGAAAGAGTATTGAGTATGGTAAAAAATAATTTGGATTGTATTTAGTAGTTAGTAGTTAGTATTTAGAATTTAGAAATAGTGACATGTAGGGAGTAGGGAGGAAGGTCTTTTTTCGCCATTAAGTCTTTAGTGTTTACTATCGTGTCCTCACCTTTTTTTATCAATCATCATCCTCAATCCTCAATCCTCATCGTCATCCTCCATTACATGCTTCTTTTTTCCTCTTCTTCTTTTCTTCGTCGTCTTCTTCTTCTTCTTCGTACTCTCGTTACTTACTTTACTGTGATGAACTGTATACTCACTATTCACTCTCTCTCATGGTCACAGACCATATACAACCACACAAAACTACAGGGTCAAGTTCCCTCTCAATTCTCCATTCCCAATTCTATTCTGTGCAATTTCAATCAAATGCAGAGCAATTATGTACTCAACTACATAGACATTACACATGTAATATGCATGAACCATTTTTTTTTATTTACATCTCATCTCATCTATCATCTTTTCAATCGCAATCGCAATCGTAATCTCAAAATCAAATCAAACTATTAACTTTATTAAGGCACCTTTATTATTCCTATGTTTACCATCATAAACATCAATTTTCAATATCAAGTATTATAGATTATACATAAAAAAAATGTACAGTATGTATGAATGATAGAAAAAACAATAAGTATCATAATTTGATAACTTATTACATATTACTTTTGAGCTATATTATTATGCAAGTATGCAAGTATGTATGGAGTATGAAGTATGAAGAATGGGGATTACACTGTATAATTTACAACTTGTATTGATTCAATTTCATTCAATTTCATTCAATTGATCTGAATTTGATTTGATATTTGATTCGATTGGATTTGATGTGGTAATTGTCCATGTGCACTGTCCATAATATCTATAATCTATAATAATAATAACAAGGTACATAAATATGTAATATGTAATATTGTATGTGGTGAAGAGTGCAGACAGACAAGAACGCATTACTCTTTACTCTTTATTTATTGTGTGTATTCTGTACTGAATAAAAGAGATGAGAGATGAATGAATGAAAGTGGTTTTGACGCCTACATACAAATATGAGTAGTATAAAACAAGCTACAAGCTACAAACTACACAAGTATACACAAGTATAAACTACCTAGAACAAGAAGGTATACATATATGTACAATTGTACATGTATTATGTATTAGGTATTAGCACAAGCTGGTGATTTGATTTAGTGCAATGAGAGCAGATTTATTTATTCGCCGTTCTTTATAGATACTAGATATTGCACATAAATATTTTATGTATTTACATGCAGTTTTTATGTTGGGCTGGTGTAACATTGAAATATTGAAATACACATGTACAGATTATGCATGTATAATAATGTATACTTTATATTTATACCTGTCGTTTTACTTTTTACAAGCGCAGGTTATGTATGATGTGTTTACAATGACACGGAAAACAAATGAAGGCAATATATATTGATAATGTAACGAGTAACGAGAGTATAAAAGGTAAAAGGAGAAGAATGGATTGACTAAGTGAGTGATGAAGGCAAGTACACACATCAAAAAATATCTGCCGAGTAATGGAATAAAAATGGCAATTCTCATGTCAAATTGATCGAAATGAGATGAGACAGTTCTTGAGTTGTGGCTGCTGGCACTGGTTCTGGCTCTGTACTCTGTAGATTGATCTACATTCTACATTCTACTTTATATTATGTATTATGTACATATCACATACCTATTTGTTTCATTTGTTTTATTTTTTATTTGCTCATGTAATGTGGTTAAGTAGATGTTGACGGTTGACGGTTGAAGTTGATGTTGATGGCTGATGGCTGATGGTAAATGCTGAACTCTACTTATGTTGAGGTTTGAGGTTGAGATTAGGGAATACGGAATGCAATTTTAAATTGCAACAAATAACCATGGACATTTTCAAGGTGTTGTTGTCTTTATGCTTTTAGTATTTAATATTTAGCCATGCATCAATACCAAAAAGAAAGAATGAGTAAAGAGGCGAAGAGGAAGAAGAAAAAAAGGACGTGAGTATTGACGATTGAGTTTTGAGCATTGAGGATCAGTAAAACTCAAACAATAACTTCTGTCTTCTGTCCGCCACTAAGACCTAAAACATTTGTAATCTTGGACAAACATTAAAAACATCCATATCCATGTTTTGTTCATTGGTTCAATTTCCAATGCTCAATGTTCACTCGGCCTAAGTAAATACATGTAGAAACTTTTGTTCTGTATTCACGTTATAATTCCATTGATTGTTGTCAGTCATGCGTGTAGTCATTTAATTTAATTTCTTTTCAATTCAGTTCACTTCACTTCAGTTTAGTTGAGCAAACAACAAATAAGGACCAAACGGAAAACGGCACGAATGTCAAATTCAAATCATAAAATATCCGTATTATATTATTACAAAAGAACAAAACAGTACTGTAATGTTTTTCTTTGTGATTTGTAATCGAAATCGGAATTCACACGTGTAAAGTAAGAACATTCTTGTTAAAACGGTAATGATACGCCGACACCAGTCAATAGACACCACCCAAATGCAAATCCTTAAACAAATATGTTTTAACACTTGCTCAACATGATTTTTTAAACGTGGTGAATTCCTTCCCAAACAAGAATAAAATACATGTACACACATAGACAATATACGCGTATAATTATGATACGTGTATGCAAATATTATGTGTAATCATGAGCATAAAAAGTTCATAGACGTAAAATATTCATCATTCTTAAAAGTTTGAGGTGTTTTTTATTAGTTATTAAAAAAAAGTAGTCTCAAGACTCAAAAGGAAAATGTATGATTTTCAATAAATCAAAGGGATTTTTACTGTAAAAATACGTAGTGAAAGCATCATTAGTGGTTTTCTGTTTTTATTGTAATGTTCTTCTTTTTATTATAATAACTAATAACTAATAAAATATGAATGTGAGGAATCAAGTGCCTGGAAGGTAGTTCAAATGAGGTATAAAATGCTGTAATAAATTACAGTGTAATGTAAAATATTAAATGTCCAAATCTAAAATCCAAAATCCAAATCCACGTTTCAAGTGATGCAAAAACATGTTTGATTTACAATCCAATTCAATCCAATCCAATCCAATAGAAGATCATACAGAATTTTCATTCAATGGTGAATGGTGAATGGTGAACTTTGACGAAACTATCATGTTGTGAAATTTGAAGAAAGTCAAATGAATTTCCAGCTTCTACAAAAACTCATGTATGTGATATTTAGTATTTATTATAGTTAATAGTTGATTTTATACGGAAACAAGTGTAAAAAATGATATAGATTTTTAAGTGCAAAATGTAAATGATCTGACCAAATATTCAAAATTCAAACTCAACTTGAACTTTTTCTTCAGAATGAAACAGAGAATGAGAGAGAGAGAGAGAGATGAGAAATTGACTTTGTTTTATATAGACACGTGACAAATTTTGTATGAATTACAGAGAGTAAATCAACTGGCTTGCGTAAATTAAAAAAATGTATGTGTAGAGTATGGACCATGTATGTACTTATAAAGCTTGACTGCACGTATCCTGTGTACTGTGTACATGTTTTTTGCACAGGTAAAAGAAATGAAGTATGAAGAATGCCAAAGCTAAAGCAAGTGTGGTTGATTTGTGATTTGTGTCTGTGTAAAGGTACACATTGTACATAATGTGTGTGTGATTGTGTGGATGATGAGATGAAGAGTTGACTCAAGTGTTGAACTTTTGGTTGACAATAAAAACTGGCCGGTTGTTTTCCTTTTAGTTTAGTCCTGGTTTTGCATATACTTTGCTCCTGGTTGCGAAGGAATTAATCAATGTAATGAGTCTAGATTCTAGAGTCTTTGTGTGTGAGTGTGAGTGTGTGTTGTTTGTGAATTGGGAATCCTGTAAAGTTGTGAGATCTTTGAGAAAAGGCCCCGTATAATATACGCAAAAAAATCTCGTTTACACATGTATGTAAAATGTACAATGTACAAGCCTTGCTTCTCAGTTTTATATTCCATGTACATCAAAGTTTGGGTCAGCAAGGGTTTTTATCGTTAATTCTCTCTCCTTTTATTCTCTCTCTCTGCTTGCATAAATCTATGCTGCACAAAAGTTTAGATAAATTTTTTTAAATAAGATGAAATTTTCAACAAAAATATTATTTACAAATTATTATTATTATTTAGGTAATATTTTGAGCAAGTCAAAACTAAATTTCATGTGTTGAGTGTTGAGTAAACAGCAATGATTTTTTTTGAAATTTGCCCATGCAGTCCCCATTTTTGTTCTCAAAGAAACTGAATTCTGAATAAATACGAAAGATTTGTCTCTGTATTTGAAGAAGAAGAAGAGCAGTTCACAGTACACAGCTTACAATGTTAATAAGTGAATCTCCGTTAAAACTTACATTGTACATTGTATCAGCCCGCCTTAAGCAGGTCAACATGAACTGACTTTTATGATTTTATACTACACGTTCAAGTTACTCTAGACTCTAGACTCGAGAAACTGATTTGAGTGAATCAGACAAGTTGGCAGTAAAGAATTGTAAAAGTTCTAGATATTATGCTAAAATTTATAACATTTCCTCAAATTCAAACCTCTTCTCTCAAGACTCAAGACTCAAAAGAACAAATAATGTAATGCATAATGCAACCGTCCAAATTGTACACTTTAACCATTATTTCATTCCTCTTATGTAACACAATTTAAGACTGAATCTAGGATCTAGGAAAACGCACGAAATATGAACAATGAACACATTCATCCTTTAAACCACATGTAAAATGTAAATTAAATGCAGCTTTATCTTCAGTTTTCTCAGATTTTGTCTAAAATACATATATGTAAAAATCCAATTCATTACACAACCTAGAATAAAATTTAGGGCTTTAATTTTTTTGAGTTTGGGTAAAGCCACAAAATGAGCTAAAGACAGATTGTTTTTGTTGTTACACATACAACTAAATAGATACAAAAGAACCATGTTCTTCATTGAAGACGGCTAAACTAAACTCATTTCATCTCTTCTCATCTCATCTCATTACATCACAGCAATGACCATCCACATTAATCATTTCATTTGCGTAGGGAATTTCAAGAATGCATTCCCGATACACAGCGTTATCAGTATATGAGGAACTTGAAGAGTACAACAAGTAAAAAGCCTCGAGTCTCAAGTCTTGAGTGTAGAATGTAGAATCTCGAGTATTTAACCATAGTAAATTCCATTATAAATCTTATTTCAACTCTCCTCTTACCTTCTTTCCTCCTTCTTTCTTTCTCTCTTCTGTTCTGATTCTGATTCTGAGGGTTTCTATACACAGCTGAGCTGAACCAAAAACCAAGAACAAGAACAATACAATACAGTACAATAGAATAGAATGGAAATGGGATGAAGAAATATGGATGAGTATACGTTGTACTTACTTGCATCATGCATCATCTAGTATACAAGATACAATGTGAAATATGATTTGGTGACTTGAATTTAGATTTCGAGAGCCGTTCTGCTTTCCTCCACACTCATACTCCATACTCCATACTGTTCTCACTACAGAAACAGTAACAGAGGTAACAACAGGTAAAAAAGAAGTGTAGTTCTAGTTCTAGTTCTACTTTGCCCATCTATCTCTGTTCTCTGTTCTCTATTTCTCTTGATTCTTGATTCTAAATTCTAAATATTCATTTGGGCGGAGGTTTTGTCAAGTCACAAATAGGAAAATACAAATTCCTCTTCCTATGTCAGTTGTTGAAAGGCGGCAAAGGCAGTCTCACTCCAAACTCCAAAATCCAAACTCCAAACTCCAATACCGTACAGAACCATACGTATACCAAATCCTTAAACTCCCTCCATCTTTGTCATTTTCCCATATAGACTTTTTCTCTCTCTCTTTCTCGTTCTCCTTCTCTTGTACTTGTACTTGTCACTCTCTCCATCGTCTCATCGATTATCATTACTTTTCAATTCCGACTAGAAGGAAAATAGTATAAAATCTGAGAAGAATTAACCTTGAAAGTCTACAACTTAGAATCCAGAATCCAGAATCCAAAATCATATGTATAAAATGAAGCAATGAAAAATAAAACACTAAAATCACCTTCCATTCGGTTTTATATTTTATATTCTTAAATTAAAAGCCTAAACTAAATGCTAGATAAGATAATAACAAACACAATATAAACAATACAATTGAATAGAGTGGAATATGAACGTTTCTTGTTCATCTTCTACCTTTTACTTTTTACTTTTTAGATTTTAGATTTTAGTGCTTTTCTCTATAGTTTTAACAGCAATTTGACATTATCTCAATCCTCAATTCTCGATTAGTGTGGATATGTGTTTTGTGTACGTGTGGAGTCAGGAGTCAGGAGTCAGGATTTTGGAAACTGAGACTGAGATCATGAGGAACTGAAGACAGGTCGAAGAAAAGTATCATGACAAAGAAAAGCTACTACATGTTATTATTATTATTTCCACTATTTCCGTGGACTTTAGAGCACATGGGAATGAGAACAAGATGAAAAAATAGAAAGAAAAAAGACTCCAAAAACAAGAGTTGTATGTTCCGACGACGAAGACGACGAAGACGACGGCACTGCTGACATTCAGTGTTCTTCCTTGATTCATGAGTTATTTATGTGTGTTGATGTGGGATTGGACTGGACTGGACTTACTTAAACTTGAACTGGGATATCCACATCCACATACATCAAAGATTCTAGATTCCAGATTCACATCAGCTACAGTCTACAACTACGATACAAAACTACAACTAAGGAACTATGCGCATTGAGCATGCTTTTTCTCTCTTTAATTTTTTTGGGGTTTGGATTTCAAATTTGGATTTGGATTTTGAATTTGATCTAAGACGTAAGATGTAGAATGTAGAGAGTCTGACGACAGGCCAAAAAAAGCTGTAGACTTGAAAAGATTTGAAAAAGTGTGTATGGATGTGTGTTGAATATAGAATATAGAAGCTGAAATACATGACATTATAGCTTTGACTGAGGTTGCGACTTGGATCAAAGAGTAAAGTGAAGGAGACAACAAGGAGCGAGAGTGTGGACTCATGTTCTTCTCTTTTCGGTATGCATCATCCGGTTCTCAACCTTTTCCCAACTTGCTTTTTAATGTCCAACTAATGCACTACTTAGACGACTATAAAACTACCAGTTCTCTCCATTTCCATTGCATTTCTCAATTTTTATCATCAAACCCACAAAACACAAAACCAAAGTCAAAGCGCAATGAAATATTTATCCTGAATATTGAAAGCTGAACGCTGAACGCATAAATACTTTTCTTATCAATTATACACAATTTAACCCATCTTACATTTACATATTTTCTATACTTTGTATTTTATATCTGTAGTTTACTTATTGATGCAATTTTTATGTTCAAATGTACAAAGTAGATCTTTGTGGATATTAGATGTTAGATATTCGACGTGCATACAAAATTTTGCAGTCTCATCTCCGTATTTGTTCAGATGGTGAGTGAATGGTGAATGGGTGAATGAATGAAGGAGGAATTCCTACAAAGTAGCTACAAATGTTCTTGATCTGATCAATCTCAACTGATCTGTTATTCTCGATTCCATCAAAACTTGCTCACTTTTTATCGATTTTGATTCAGTATTTTTGCGTGAAACTGACTGAAATCACCTTGTTTGGACTTAATGTTTCAGCTTCTCTCTCTTTCTCTCTCTCTCTCATCTCCTTTGAACATTGATAATTTTTATACATGTACAATCAGTACACAAGAAAAAAAAGTTGTTATCTCTTGCTTCATCTTGATATCCATTTCCATCCTTTTAAAAGTCACAAGATATGTAAAAAAGAGCAACTTTTCCTTCATTTATTATTTCTTTCTTTTCTTTTAATTCTGAATTTGATCAGTTTAGTTTTTTACGATACTTTTATTTATTACCACCACCAGCGACGTGACATGATTCACTTATACTCTCTGCTTAAAAGTACTGTATACAAAAGACTGTATGCTGTATACTGTATAAGTTGTCATTGGTCAATGTATTTTACTTTTGCAAAAAAGATACCCATATTCAAAGCCATATTCCTTTTCATAGGAAAAACACTTATACGGCTACTCACTCGAGTTCTCGAGTTATCTTTAAATGCTATAAAACGACATTCAACGAAAATGTGAACTTTTTATTTATTTATTTATTTATTTTTTCCTGATAAAAAGAGGCGAAAACAAGAACAAGTAGAACCACAATTATTGTCTATATACTATTTATATAATGTATAATCCGATATATATACTTTTTACACACCAGTTTAATGCGACATAATCAAAATACTGTAATTCTAGAGTTTTTTGTCTACAAATTACTTGATTATGTTCTCTCGTAAGTCAGTTAGCCGTGAGCCGTGAGCCGTGTCATCTCGTTCATGTCGTTCAAACACAGTCGATTGAAGAAGCGTAAACTAGTTTAGTTTAGTTTACTTGATTTTGATTCAACTTGTTTTGTTTTTTTCCATCCTTTTCTATAATTGTATTATGTAATTTAAAGCAGATTGCTCAATCCTTAGTAACTACTATTCAAAAATATATATGTACATTGTACATACGATAAAATTTAAAGAAATTAGGAATGAAAAAGAACCATCATCACAAATCACAAACTATAAAAGATAAAAATAAACTAGAAACTAGACTGGTTTTATTATCATTTTGTTTTTTTGGGTTGGTTTGGTATTTGGTATACTTTTTTCTTGCAAAGGTGATAAAACAAAACTAAAATAAAGTAAAAATAAAGTAAAAAGATTCATCTATATCTTTTTTACCCACAACATCCACATACATTCATTCATTCATGTGTTCTTCATAGATAATAGAAAGAAATGATGAGAATACAATAAAAATCACGTTTTCCTTTCTTCTTCACAAACCTTTACGTGTTTTCATATGTGTGAAACCCATACGAATTTTTACTAAACTTCCGAGAAATTCCTATCCAAAGTCCAAACTGATGGCATTGATGGTCTAGTGTTTAGTGTGATTTGGTTTGCAGTGCAGTGCAGTATGATTCATGTATTGTATGGCGGTCAAAAACTGATGATGGAATAGCGAGAGAGAGCAAAACCTTGTCTTTGTCAACACCTCAAAGAACATTGAGTAAAAGAAACAAGTAAAAGAAAGAGAAGGAGAGAGAGAAGGAGAGAGAAAACAGGCGAAGAGAAACACGCCCTCCCAAGAAGGATCAGGGCAAAACCAAACGCCAATTTCATCTACCGTCTATAGTCTATACCGATTCAAATACACTTTGTATTTTGTATTTACAGGCACAAGAAGCAGGATAAATGCACATTGATGTACTATACTTTACACATTATACGTTGTACAAATGTATTGTATTTTTATGTGTGTACAGGTAGGTAAGTTTGAAGAGTGTGTAGATATTATGCTATAATATACAGTCAAGTTTTGAGTTTTGAGTAGGTCTGGATATTGTATCATGGTATGGCTGGGTTGAGAGATGAAAACTACAAACTAGAAACTACAGGTATCTGGAAATATACAAATATGACGTGTACAATTCACAAGGGAGAAATTGAAAGAACTAAATGGTACGGAAAGTGTGAGTATTTGCTCTTTACTTCTTTACTTTTTCAGTTTCAGTTTAGCTTTAGTTTGGAATATTTGATGGCCCTTAAAAGGGTCGTTGGTTTCATTTCTATTTCTATTTCTATTCTCTCTATTTCTCTCTCTCTCGCTTTTCACTTTCCCTTAAAATTTTTACTTTTAGCTCCTTTTTATGGATGTGGAGAATGACGATGAGTCCTCAGAGAATTAAGTCAAAGGTCAGTGCATACATGTGTATTTGGATATTTCCTATAATATACAGAGATACAGATACGTTTGTATTTTGTATGCATTCCAAATTCAAAATTATGTTCTGAAATTCCTCTTGATGTGAGTGTGAACCTGAATTTGAATTCTATATTATTATTAAAATCTATACATAGATGAGTTTTGAGTTTTGAAATTTTTGATGGATCATGTCATCCACAAAGTCTGCAGGTAGTCTCGTCACTCGGCTCATGTCAGTATATTTATTGTAAGGGTTTCTGTTTTCTGTACCTACCTGACTCCACTCAGTCTCCTCTTCTCTCTTCTCATCTATTTAGAGTGTAAAAAGTACAAATTCATTCACATCGGCAGGTAGATATTATTATATTATATTACGTATTAGAAAAGCATTTTGTTCTTTCTTTACCTTATAAAACTTCTAGATTCTAGAATCTAGAAATTGTCAAATACGTGTTGAGTGTAGAGCAAACCTCGCTTTTCCCTTTATATTACCATGTGTAATATTTAATATGTAATATGTGTAATAAGTAAAGTAGAGTAGAGCAAACAAAACATGAACATGAAGGAGTGGCACACCACGAAAATAGGAGAGGAAAGAGAGAAGAGGGAAAAGAGGAAAGATAATATAGAAAATGAATGTAATATTTAGATGTAGTTAAGGAAAATGTACAAAATCTTGTGACTTTTTCAAAGGTTTTTCACGAGTAAGGAAAAGGATATGGACACATTTTTTATGTTCTGTTCTATAACACCACATCACAAAATCTGTAATAATAATACTAATAATAATGGAAATTGTAATGGCAATGGTAATGGTAATATCAGTACATTTTACAAAGTACAAAGTTTCAAGTAGGTACAAGTACAAGAACAAACTAAACAAGAAGAAGAGCATAAATAAGTAAGTAAGTAAAGAAGTAAGTCTGTACAAAAGTTCCATTCTCCATTCTTCATTCTCTTATATCCACAATCTACAAACTACAATGTACAATCTACAAACTATACACGGATAAAGAAATGAAACGAACGTCTTTTATTTGATTTGTAGGCGTTCGTCGAAAATGGAACTTGGAGAAAACAAATAGAGGAGGAAGAAAAAAAAAGTCAGCACTCTCCTTAAAAATACCCAAGATGTTAAATTAATAAGTAAACATCCAACATCCTAGCAATCCTCTCTCTCTCTTTTGTACCTTGTAGTTGTTAGAACTTAGATATTAGACGTGAGATGATGTATCTACAATCTACAGTCTTTGTATAGGTATATTTTTCTGTCTCAGTTTTTTACCTCCACACACGCATACACTGTACACTATACACTGTACACATGAGGAATAAGAGGGAAAAGACTATGGAGAGTTCTATAGTTAGTGTTGTTGTTGAATGTTGGAAGTTGGACTGAAAGTATTTGGAATTTGGAGTTCAAACACCTCGAGGCCCTCCTTCACTGCAAATTTCCACTCTAGAAGAACCCAGAGCGAAGAGCGACTTACCCTTATCCATATATCCACATCATTCCATCTATCGCTATCCTTAGCACGACTATGACTATCGTATTTACTATTTATATCTTACACACATGTTATTTCCTACCTGTGGAGTCTTCTTGTGTCTTGTGTCTACAGGGGAAATCTCTCTTCTCTTCTATCTTTTCTCTGTCTCTGTCTCCCTCTCTGTTGTTTCAATGACGAAGGAAGGAAAGTGTAATAAAAGCAAAGCACATTACACACATTACATATTATTTGGATTATTACAGTCAACATTCAACAGTCAGGGAATTCTGACTTGTTCCTCTTGAGATCTAGAAATGACACAGAGCTTCATATACAAAAAATATATGATGTGCTCTCATCTCTCATTCAAAAAGTGACCTCATACCTCATCTCATCTTAGCTCAGCTCAACTTGAGTCTTGAGTCAAGCAGTTAAAAAACAAAGTTGAGTGGATTCTTTAAATTCCACCACTTTTTATTTGTCATCTGGTTTAGAAAAATTATTACTTGTCATAATTTTCCTACCCATTTTTTTAACATTCAAAAAATTAGTCAGAATGGACAATGGACAGAGTGAGTTGAAGAAGAAAATTAGCTAATATTATGCTACATTTTATTATTGATATTGATATTGATACTGATTATGCAAAGAAAATGAGAAGATGATGGAGAGCGGAAATGGTTATTTGAACAAATTAGCTGAACATCAATATCGTATTATGTAAAATGCATCGCAGAATTTATTTGCACAGTAGGGATTGTATTATCTTTTCTTTACTTGACAAATGAGATCATCCAACAGTCACTTTGCTTTGCTTTGCTTTGAATCTTCATAAAGAATACAAATTATTTACAATTACCATGTATTTTATGTATTTGTAGTTTGTAGAAAGAGAACGAAAAGAAGCTTCAGTATGCTTGTCTTTGCTCTAACTTTTCTTCTTCTTCTTCTACTTTACTTTTTGTTCTGCAAAAAGAAATGACAACATGTAAACTGCATTAATTGTCCATTGTCATGTATTTAATGTAGTGAAATACAGTATTTATTTATACAAGTGAGTACATGTACATTATTTACATTTTGCATATTGTATATTGTGTATTTTATCCTATATCTTTTTTTATATGCACGAGTCTGACAATTGACAATGAGCTTGAGTTTGAAGATTAAAGATGTAGAGAAGTGAAGTGAGCAGAAATGTGGATCTTACATGTGTACACTGTACAATGCACAGTAATGAAACAGCTTAATAAGCACACATTATTATTACATTAATATGGAATAAAATGTACCTTTACACTCAACAATCAACAGTCAACAGTATTAACTATACAGCTCATGTATTTAGTATTTAGTAGTTGTGGTTGTATTTGTATTTGCATTTGCATTTATATTTTGCTGGAGATGGAAAGAAGAAGAAGATGAGTAAAGAAGATGAGCGTTGAAGAGATGAGAAGGAGCGGCGCAAAGCCACACTGGGACTGTGCATAAAAAAAAGTTCAAGCGTCGTTCTCGTTGTCCTCGTCCTTTAGCTGTCATCTTATTTACTCATCATACCATTAAAAACAATCATAACTATAACATTACATTACATTACACATCACAGGGATAGAGAGACAGACGCAGAAACTGAAGATGATGGAAACGACAATCACGACGAGCCACTAGCCACTACACACTACACTCTACACTTGTGTTTGTGTCTTGTACCTTGTTTCTTGTCTGTAGATGTGTCAGTTGATTCTTTTCATTAATATGTTTACTCAAACTCTGGTAATGTATGTAAATGTACCTGTGTTTGGAAATTTGTATGCGTATGGGTGTGTATTGTGTATAAAGGGTATAAAGTGTAGAATGTACATATAATATATATGCAATAGCTACGGTTTACGGTATTTTTATTCTGGATTATGATCTCAGAAATCTACAATAGAATCTAAAAACTAGAATACAAAATCAAGAATCGAGAGTATATTATAGATTACTTCAAACTCGAATGTTTAAATGAGTGCGAAAAAACAAGCAGCTTCTTTTTATTCTTTTTTTCTGCATGTGTACATGTAGAAGAGGATAAAGGGATTGGAAAATCCTTTGTTTTATTTAGTAACAAGTAGATGAGTCTAAATTAAACATGCTAGCTTGATGTTTGATGTTTGAAGTTTGATGTTTGAGGTTGATGTGGATGCATAAAAAACAACTTTCTGTACGATTTACGAGGAATGAATAGTAATAGAGAGGAAAAAATTGATATAAAGAGATTATCCTTTGGAATATTTTATTTAATGGTAAAGGATAAATGGTAAGCCGTATACAAGAAAATTGAAGATATTGAGAATATTATCCATCTAATTGATGAAATAGATTTGAATTTTTTTAGTAAAACTCTTGAATATTTAACGCACATGTACGCATACGTATACGTTTAATTGAATGTGTGGTGAGTTTTGTACACGCAAAAACCCAATGAAAGGGAAACAAGAAGAAAAACGTGGTGGTAGGTAAACTATCTTAACTGTCTTCTTTTGGGAACTAGACCAGAAACCTGTTGTAAATTGTAAAATTGTAAAATGAGTCTGAGTCTGAGTGTTGTACATTTCAAATTGTGTATGTAAATGTAAAGGAACTTTTGTGCAGAATTTCTTATCTACTTACATAAATTTTATATGTCCTAATGAAAAAAAATAATGAAAATTTATCATATTTATTATTTTAATAAACCCTGAAAAAATTGTCATCTTTGACAGAGCTGATGTCCAAAAATTGCAAGTTCCAGTTCCAAAAATAATGATAAATAGTACAAAATAATTTTACAAGGGTGATTTTTCTGATAAAATATCTGGTATTTATACTTTATGTATTTTTACTTTTCATTTTTTATGGTGACATAAGATAGCCAGACGTAAATAAATTATCATTCACAGATGAACGATGAAAGGCTTATCATTTATCATCTTTAGTTTTACCTTAAACTTGATAATGCGTCGT
This sequence comes from Sminthurinus signatus, assembly GCA_019776565.1. Taxonomy (NCBI): domain Eukaryota; kingdom Metazoa; phylum Arthropoda; class Collembola; order Symphypleona; family Katiannidae; genus Sminthurinus; species Sminthurinus signatus. Next base: position 14,793 of record JABASP010000014.1, on the reverse strand, counting down.
ATATAATAAAGCTATAAGAATATCAATACTTGATACTTGTACAATTGTCTGTATGAAAATAGAATTAAGATCAGCTTCTTCTACTTCTTTTTCTTCTTGTGTGATCTCTCTAATCTGGTGTGAGTCTACAGTCAACAGTCAACAATCAATATAGTCAATAGTCAATAGTCTAGTAATTCTTGTTGGAGCACATTTTAAAATATTTTCGCACTTAAAAACGTCTCACTTTTCAACAATTCAACACCACAAAGACGAAACCGTCTTCACCCTGCAGACTACAGATTTGAGACATACCAACGAAACGGCCGTCAATCAATTATACGCATACAACATACAACATCGTATTCTTATTTCATATATTGTAGCACGAAACTGCCAAAACCAGTATACATTTTCTAAATTATGTATTAACCAGTCTATGTATATCCCGTTTATCTATATCCATAGATTTTATGATTTACCACGGATTTTATAGGGCTCTCTTGTTTTTTTTTGTTCTGATTGTCAGCTTATAAATTCAAAACATTTAACATGAAGGAGAGTTTTGAGAAACCCCATTTTAAACAAAAAGATAAACTTTTTATACAATGATTTCAAATTTCAAATGCATGAAACGAAAACAAAAAGGAAAACGACGCAAAAAGAACAAAGACGAAAAAGAAGAAGAAGAAAAGCACATGACAATAATCAATCATCTTTAATTTTTTCCTCCTTAATTTCCTCATACAATTTACAACGGTTGAAATGAAATTCATGGTTGATTAAAAGGTACAGAGATTGAACTATTTCCTTATTGACCTTTTCAGCACTGCCTCTTTTTCATTTCACCCCTTGTTGTACTTGTCTAAATGCTAAATACTAAATAGACTCATCAGTTAAAAATAGCAAAATTCAGTACAATAATATTATGACTAATCAGATAAAACAATGAGAGGGAGATGATACATAAAACATAAATAACTATAGAAAAAAAATGAGCTAAAAGCTTTTTTAGAGAGAGATATAGATGATTGCAATCCTGTAGCAAATTTTTTTCATCTTTGTTTATCTACCTCCTCTTTTTCATCTCCTTCTTTTTCTACTACTTCTTTTTCTACTACTTCTTTTTCTTCCTTATATAATAGTTCAAAAGTGAAGGTTAGGATTATATATATAATATAATCTATAGAAACAAAACATTAGAGGTAAGAAAAAGTTGGTATAATTACCAACTACCAAACTACACCAGCAGCTAGACACTAGACACTAGGCATTTGAGTTCACAAAAGTGATACTGTTGAGACAGCTTCTGTTCACTAGCCATAAAAGATGATGAACATCAACGTGCCAAAGAATCATTTGCTCCGTAATCGATTACAATTCAATCTACAAAATCCAAATCCAAGTATACGCATTTTTTTAGTGTGTATCTTTATACAGTCCAGACATGCACATTTCCTCAGCTCATGTACATGCATTTACAGCTCAAATTCAGCTTAGAACTTAGACACTGACGATGGAAGCTGAAAATGAAAAGGAAAATGGGAAAACAGGTTGAGAATAAAAGCTCATACTTGCTTTGCTTTGCTATTATTGTTATTTTTGTTACTGTACATTGTACATTGTACAGCATATGATGTATTATTTATGTGCAAGGTTTCTGATGGATGGCTTTATAATACAACAGTCTTTGCATCAAGAGCACATACAAGTTACTAACTAGTCTATTCATGCTACACGTTACACATTATACATTATGAATGCACAGAAACAAAGATATGTAAATTGGGGGTAGATACAACAAGAAAAATTACACATGTTCCTTTCCCCACAATCTTGCACCCTGTCAATTTCATTTTTATTTCTAGTTAGAATTTGATTGTCATCCTCCGTCTTTTTCCTTATTGTACATTGTACATGTGTATTAACGTATTTGTACAACTCAAAATAAATTGATCGGTGGATTGATCTAGTTTATCATGTATCTCATTGCCTTATCTATATCTTTTGTGTTTCGTATTAATACAATTGTAATGATACATAATTGGATTTATTACAATGTTGATAGGGATCAGTTAAATCAGTTGTGTGTAAAACGAGAGCGACAAAAACATATTGAATTATAAATAATTTGTATTTGTATTCATGTATCTACAATTTACAATGTACAATGTATATACAACTACAAATACAAAGTATAGAGTGCGGCTAAATTTGAGATGGAAGATATAAGTTGTGCCCGTGGTGTAACAATTGTTTTATTATTGAATGCTGGACAGTTTCTATTAAATTATACAGGGATTACATTAAAAAGTCCATGTGAGGGCTACAGATATCTCGTATCATAACTCTCACCCCACACAACAACAAAAGCACTGTATACTACATACTACAAACAGAAACAGAAACAGAGGAACGATCTACAAACTTCACCTGATCATCATCATCATCAACATGAATGGGCGTATTCGTATTAAGTTTCTCTCATGGACCGTCAATACATCATATTCAATATGTACAATGTACAGTGTACAGCGTACAATGTACGCAACTGACTCATGGATTACATACAGTATTTGTATAAATGAATAATAATAGTATAGATAGATAGAGAGGTCAGGAGCAGTAGTTTAAGTTTAACACACCTTGATTCTTGATTCTTTTCCTCTTCCTTCCATTCATTCCTCCATTCATCTACCCCTATCGTCATCGCCATTCACCATGCACCACGTATAAAGTATGAAGTATGAAACACACTATTAATACATGGACAAAAACATTAGGAGCAGCCTATTTTGGTTCAAAAACAATAAATGTGACAATTATTATTACACGTGAAACCCATTGCTCACTTGCCAAACTTGAACAAACAAATGAAAATGACTCACACTGATTTTTACAGGGAATTTAGAGCTTCTCTTTTCCCCAATTTAACCTACGTCAAATGAATAAATAAGATGATACCATACCAAACACAAAAGGCAAATAGCAGTTGTCCTAAGAAATAAGAAACGTTTTCAGATCATGTGTTGGGGAAATGAAAACGTCGTAGGTGGCAGCTCCTTACACATGAATTAATTATACTTTATTTGTTATTTGTAGATAGCAAAAGGTACAGAGGAGGAAAAGACCGGAATATTTATGTACTTTGGTTATTTGTTGTTCGTTTTTCGTTGGAAGAAAGTCATGACACAATCATAAAGATTACATATTACAGAACATACACACACGTATGCGTAACGTGTATGTAAAATGTGTGTGTTTGTGGAGCATATTGCAATATTCAATATTCTACATTCGTTGCAATTCCAGTGCAATTTAATCCAGATTCCAAAGCCTAAGCTTGAAATGGCTAGTCATAAAAATATAAAATATAAATGTCAAAAGATTAATTCAAGTCACTCTTTGGTTTGTTTAGTTTGTTTACTTTGGTTTTTACACATGGTTTTTTTCTTGCTTTGATACTTGATTTGACTATTGATATGCTTTTGTCTCCCAGTTAGTTGTTTTTATCTTTGATCTGGATCTTGATATCATCATGTGAGCTTTTGATCTTATCAGATCACATCCATCTGTGAGCAGAAACGGCCAAACCAAACATATAGAAAAAATCTGAGCACAACTTTTGATTACTTGTTGTCCATTTTTATTCACGAAATGGATTAAATAATATCACAAATACAAATACAGATAATATGTATCATGCCTTTTACGTTACATTTTCGTTGGAGCTTGGAGCTTGGAGCCACCAGTCAACATTTGGATTGCGTACCGTGTGCCGTCTGTAAATATCTAAACTATAAAGTAGAAGGAAGTTCACGGTTTATGATAAATTATAAACATGCTTAATAAATGCATACATTATCCTGTGTACTGTGCACGTTGATCGTTGATCGTTGATTATAAATTCAGGGCTTGCGTATCTCCGTTTATTTGCATTCATATTTCGTATGTGAATTTTTTATTGTCATTTACTATTAAAAAATCATTGAAACATTTTTTTCCCGTTCAAATCGCACCCATGCAAATGGACCTGCATAAAGTATAAAGCGTATGTAAAACTATATTTATGACGTACGATCAATGATAAACTGGCGAGCGTTTATAATGGAAATTTAAATATACCTACAACATAGTACACACAAGATGTAGTAATCATCGGAGGGATGTATTAAATTTGGAATATGGCCCTGATTCGGTTTTGGTTTAGGGCTTGAATGACAAGCAATTGAATCCATCGCTTAAAAATTATGACTAATTTATTCGGATTTCAGAAAATGAATGTATCAACTTTGAACTATGAAAAGGCGTACAAGTTTGTTTGATGTTTGGAATTTGATAAACCAAAAACAGAATAGATTATTAAAGATGAAACCTCCACTAAAACGTGTTACACATTTGGATAAAAATGAATTCGGCACAGTTCATTAGTTTGATATACAAGTTCAAAAGATAAATAATAAATAGCTTGATCTATGCTAAATGCTAAATGCTCAATACTCAATGTTGAGTATCTATTTCAATATGAATATGAATAATACATTGAACCAACAGTTCAAACACCGAGTTTTGACTTGACTTTGGTTTGATTTTAAATTTGGTATAAAAGGAGAAGGTGCGTAGAATGTAGAGTGTAGAGTGTAGATTTTATGAAGTGTGAACGAGATTTTTTCGGGTTTTCTCAATAGGATGAGAGAGCGAAAGAAAGAATGATGAGTAAAAGGGTCTCCATATATTGTACTGTGTTGTATATTGTGTGTTGTGTTGTTGTTGTTTGCTGTTGTTGCTTTTGTATTTTAGGATCTAGATAAAAGACAGATAGTACTAGAACCAGAGCCAGAACCAGAGCCAAAACGATAGAAGGTATCTTCTTCTCTCCAGTTTATATATGTGTGTGTATCTGTCTGTGTGAAGTCATCCCTGGGAAAATTTATCGCCCCGACACGTTCTTGGTTCGTTCAGGGCTCCCCCACTTCTTCAATTATTAATGGCCCATCCCTACACTACACTAGACACTAGACCGACAGGAGATAATGCAAAACCTTACCTTTACCATCTCCTCTTTCTCCTGCATAAAATAAAATATATAAAATAAATAAATACCCAGCATTACAATTACAACATGTTATAGTATATTATATTGAATGAGATTAGATAGACAGAACCAACTAAGTTGCATTCGCTATCTATTTTTGTATTTCAATATGTATACTTTAACTAGTGTTCTTTTAAATGTACTGCACATTCATTTACAGATAGGACTCTATACATTATCCATTATATTCCAATCGAAGCGAATCTCGAGTCTTGAGATAGACACAGAATACAGAATAGAGAACATGAAGCCAAATATCAATAGAAATAGCAGAATATCCCATGTATCGTTTCTCTATTGATCTTGAATCTCAAATCTCGGTGCTTGATACTCGAGAACATCCTCTTACCCAAATTTAGTCACACATACTCATACACAAATAGGAGATACAAAAGTTCGTTCCGTTCTGTTCTGTCAAGTTCAAGTGGAGGACGAAATTCAAAAATCCAGACCATTCTACTATCTATCTATCTATTATCTATTATCCATTATATTCCTGTAAAATTCCATAAAGCTATTCCTATTTAAAATCAAATGGGGTAGAAAAAAAGAGTTTCTCCTTTTCCTTTTCTCCATCTTTTTTTCTTCAGCCCAAGTCAAAAAACTGAAATGAAATGAAATTGAAAAGTGAATCTATTTAGAGTTTAGAATCCAGCCGATGATTTTTTTTTGGTAGGTTGTATGTACATTCGTATTTCAGGTATTTGTAAGTATTCTAGGGTTTCAAGTATTTCACCAGTGAGAAAGAGAGAGAGAGAAATGGGCAGAACGTTTAACATTGGTTTGGTTTGGTTTGGCTCATTGGAGCAGCAAGAAGAAGCAAGGTCAAGTTTACCTTCACCTTCACTTTTATTCCTCAAATTGTACGAAACACATACATACAGAATACAGAATATATAGACGATGAACCTTTAAGAATGCTCTCATTGTTGAAAAAAAAGACCCATCGCATCGCATCTCATCCTATTGCGATACCCCCAGTGGCTTACATGTACTTGTATGATATTACATTGTAGATTGTAGTGTAAAAAGTAAAAATACACAAAGTCAAAGTCAAAGTCAAGTCCTCTTCAACTTTTTCTATATATAGAAACGCTAAAAAGAATAAAAAGAACAGAGAGAAGAAGAAGAGCTGGAGAATACCTGTAACCTTTAAAATGTGAACCCACTCACCTATCCCAATTTGACGAGTTCAAATAATAGAATTTCAAATTATGTTTTTAACAAAATGTTTTATCCCTTTTTCTCAAGTTTTCAAATCTCAAAACTCAAGTTTGTCAGTTTTCTTAAAATCCTCAGGATCCTCAATTCCCACCAACGCAGGTGAAATAAAAAGGCTATTTAAAACGCCCCTGTCTCCTGTTCCGATCTGTGTGTTCCATCCTTTTCTCTCTCTTCACTGTCTTATGCACAGTATTGTCAATTGTGCACAATAATTCTCAATTCTATAAATAACACCACCATCAACAACAATAGCAATAACAATAGGGTTGAAATGTTGAATTGTCTTGAAGCTTGAAGCTTGAATCTTGAAACTTGAAAAGTCGCATCATAAAACTCTTTTTAAAAAAATACAGTAAAAAAGGACGGGAAACTAAAAAAGAGCAAGAACAAGAGGACAAAAGAAAAGGGCTGCTGTTGATTGTTATTTGCTATACAGTGATTTGTACTATTATTATGTTATTTACTCTTGACTCTTGACTCTTGATTATCTCTACTTTTTGTACTATTTGTTTAACTCATTCTTTTGTAATGTCGTAGGTGAGAAAATGGGATGCAGTGTACAAAATATTAAGTAGTCATCATATGATATTGGTATTGGTATTTGGCATTGGTATTTTTATTTCTATTTCTAAGACATTGTGACACATTGTAAATTGTGTGATTTACTCTTCTGTCATTTCAGTTTTCAGTTCATTTCATTTTAGTCAAGTGCGGATTGATTAGAAGATTAAAGGACGGCTCATTTTCATTTTCATTTTACAATGGGAAACCCACTGATCACTTTGGGGTCTGGGAAAGTGAAAGTTGTAAAGACAGATATCTGTATTATCATCATCATTAGATAACAGATAATATTATGTATTTACTACTTCACTAACTATTTCGTGTATTTACTCAAGATCATTTCGTCAAAGTCTGAGGAATTTTTTTCGCCTCAAGAAAAATATGAGTGGACCTGTGAATACCTGTGAATACGCAATCTGAATACACACAGACACACTCATGAAACAAAAATGTGTGTTTGTGTGCTATGCACCTAATTTTTCGACTCTTGATTTTGTAAACTTTGTAAATACTAAATGCTTACAAATACCTGTGTAATATATTATTTAAGCTAACAAGCCATGTGAAGAGATATTGTACATTGTACAGCCACATTTTCTATCTACAATTAAAGCAAAGCGATAAGGAAAAACAAGATGAAGATGAATTGAGGAATATCTGTAATCTGTAGTATTGTATGAAACAGAAAATATGAAGCGAGAAGTCCAAAAAAAAATTGTGGTAAAAAAATGTTTGAAGCGCAATACAGTTGAGTTGAGTTTGATGATGATGGACGAAGTTTAGAATTTAGAGTTTAGAATTTAGAAAGATTGTTGCCTTTGGAAATATTTTAGATTGGTCCATCCATATTCCATAATATTATATTAGAAATATCAAATATGTGTATGTGTACTGTGCATTTATGTTGGGAAATAATTTAGTTGGGTCTTTTTGGATGGATTAAATAGTTTTAGGAAGTGAAAACTGGCATGTGTAGTAAAATGAGATCTGATGAATGATCTTCATTCGACACGGATAGACCGATTAGATCCACATGAATAATATGTACGTAATATACTTTTCTGCTATACGCTGTACATTGTACATGAATCATGCATATTGCATATGCTCATACTTTTAAAGATACATTGTGAGAAATGAGGATAAAAAGCTCCACGCTCAAAGTGTATAAACGATATTTCAAGACGCACACGAACCATTTACAATTTACAGATACACTCTGTACCAACTCACAACTCACGGGTGATACACTACTATAAATATGCATATGGATATGCATGCCCATTGTCCATATTCATATTATTCATATTCACATAGTCGAATAATTATTTCAGTAATCATAATAAATAGCTGTCATATAGTTCTTTATCGGCGCATTAGATTAGTTGAGAAAGATTTGAGGTTTGAGGTTTCAAGTTTGGAGTTTTGAATTTGACCGAGTCTCCTTCTCACTCACTCTCTGGTTCTTTCTCTTTCTGACTTGTCAGAGACCAAACTGAGATTGAACATTGAACAATGTGCATTGGAATGAACTGGAGTTGAAATTGGAGTAGAATGTAGAATGCATGTGTACATATGTAAAATAGAATCTTTTTTTTTACAGTCTTTAGTTGCAAGTTGCAAGTAATTGAGTGTACGTGCATATTATCCATTATCCATTATCCATATTATCTAATATCTAATATCTATTATCATCATTATTGTTATCACTATGATTTAAATATGCACAATTTACCTTTCACAAAGTACACTGAGCACTAAATACTGAACTGAGTCTGCACGTCTTTTAGGTGATTCTTTTTTGTGTATGTTCATCACTAGTGAGTAGTGAGTAGTAGAAGTAGTAAAAGCCTCAATATGAGTACATATATCAGTATGATGGATGATGGATGATGGATGGTTTATTTAAAAGACAGAAATGATTCTTATTGCTCTGGTCGGGGTTAGGTTACTAGTTGATGTAAACTGTTAACGTTCCTACTCATGCTCATGCTCATATGTTGATAGTTCATAGGAGAAGAAGGAGCTCGGGGAGATTTTTAATCTGATTTGATTTGAATTAGAAATAGATGATAAAAGGTGGAAATCGTTTATCACTATTTGACAAGTTGCAAAGTGAACTCAACTTAAGTATCAAGAATTTAAAACCATTTTCTATTTTCTATACTACATAATATTTGATATTTCATGTTGAATAGAAGTAGTGATAGTTTTGTGGAATATGAAAAATATTATACAGAATGGCTATTTGATAACACAAACTTAATACTTTTAATAGTATCAACTATCATCAACTGTGCCTTTGAACTTTGAATGCAGGCAGTTTGAGCTTTGAGCAGGATTTAATTTTACTCTCTCTGTATTTTTTATTACACTGTTTTTCATCTTTTTCTACCTTTTGAACCAGTATTTTATTTATTTTTGCTCAATTGCTCAATTTCCTAGTTCCTAGTTCATTTTCAAAGCTATTTCCTTTTTTAAATGTAAATGTAAATGTGGATGTGAATGAAACAAAAGGTAAAAGACAAATTTTATTCGCTCATTCATTAATTATCATTTGATGTCGTGGATTGGAAGTTGGAAGTTGGACATTGAACATTGAACATTGAACTGCTTCACATTTATCCAGCATTCATATAATATGTAGATTTACTTTTTTAAGTCAATTGAGAACTAAAAAGCATTTAAAAGATTTGAGAAGAAGAGAGAACTGCGTTATTTTAAATAGGGACGAAAACGAGAGAAGCTTGGGAAGAAAAGAAGGGGTAAGTCGTTCAATATCTTTGTGTGCCTTGTAGATTGTGGATGCATCTATAAGCCTGTGTATTTTTATGACTATAGTATAGTAAGATACATACACCATACAAAGATGAAGGCAGGTAGGATTGGAGAGGAAGGTAAAAAAAAAATAGTTTTGTACAGTACATTTTTGACAAATCCAGGACCAGATTTTCCATAGTGATAGATTACTTCTTTTAGAATGGATGATATGCCACGCTCTCGACATTCTTTTACGAACCCTTCTTTTTTCCTTGGTCCAAGTAGACATAAATCTCCGATCTGTCTACCGCCCAATCTCAAAGCCAACTCTGAAACGCTGAAAGATGCTCTACAATCCCATATCCCATATCCCATAGCCCATATCTTTCATACGCATACATATTCACATTCACATTTATATTCACATTCACATGTGAGGACGTGCATCCTCTCCTCTCCATCACCACTGCATATTTTGTGAATGTATACAAAATACAAAATACATATCATCAACCATCGACCATCTCATGATGTATTACGTATTACGTATTATTATTATGTATAATGCATATTCATATCCACATTCACATTTACCGTCTACACGTACACCGTACACACACACACACATACACCAGAGGACAAGAAGTGATCCGGGAGGAACCAAAACCAAAACCGACTCCGACTTTTCATCTCTCTCTCTCTCTTCTTTTCTCCTTTTCTCTTCAAACCGCGTTGGACAAAAACGACAAACGACCAACAACGACAGAAGGATAGAAAAAGAGAAGAGAGAGAGAGACAACAAGGACAACGACAATGACGACAACCTCAACATTCAAGTCTTTTTTCGTGTTTATTTTTTCTCCATCCTTCTTTGTACTTTCGTCAACAAATTTCTCTCCTCCTTCCTTTCTTTCTTTTTCCTCTCTTTCATCTCGACTTGTTGATTTTTTAAACATTCCTTTTCCTTTTTACTATCTCCTTTATTATGTATTATGTATCCACAGCTATATGTATTATGTATCCACAAGTTCAATACGGCACATAAAATATCACATAATTTATAATTCCTCAGTTGTTCTTGCATGTACATTATACATTATACATATGGACTGTTGATAGTTGATAGTTGATACACATGTGATCTCAGTTGAAACACAGGAGTTGCCTTCTTCTCAACTTGTATATAAACGTTTACGTATGGATACCTGTGAATAAAAAGAAAAATGAAGATGAAAACAAACCAGCCCTTTATTGTATTGTATTGTCCTGATTTCAGAGGCTTGTTTTTGTCTTTTGTCTTTTGTCTTTTGAATCCTGAAACTGGAACTTGAAATGTAAACTAGAGTCTTGAGATTTGATATGATTAACGTTTTTCGTTTTTCGGACAATGAGGAAAAAATTGTGTTGAGTACTGGAAGCTGAGCTTTGAGAATTAAAGAGTGAAGAGCAACATGGTTGATGGTTGGTAGTTGATAGCCGAGGTTTTTTCATCTCGTGAATTTTTCTTTCTTTTTCTTCTTGTACTTCTTGCTCTTGTTCTTCTTGTTCTTGTTTTGTTTATGATGGATACTTTTCCTCCATCATCTTACTTATTACATTAAATCCTGTTGTTGTTTTCGTGTGATTCCGCCTCACAGTAGACTAATGTGTAATATATGAGACTGGTAGTGGGTAGTTGGTAATTGTACATTGTACAAGTAGTTGGACATGGTAGAACAGTAGAACAACAGGAATACTCAGGTGTGCAAGGTTTAAACATTTCAAGAAGAAGAAGAAGTTGTACATTGTACATTGTACATAGTGAACAGTGAATAGTGAGAGACGAGAAATGAGTGGAGTGGAGTGCGTGGCCAAAATAATGAGTGAGCTGGAAAGCACTCACTTTTTTAAATGTTGTTGATGTAAAAACCGTCATAAAATTGGATCATTACAAGTTGACTTGAGTTAATTTGCCGCTTAAATTCAGAGCCTTGACTCTAAACTCAATAGTCAAAACTCAACCATCAACCATCACATTGGACATTGGAATGAACTTTATTGTCCCTGTATCTTCTGTTTCTTCTGTCCAGTGAAAAGTATCTGAATACATCTAGTACATCTAGTATATGTGTTTTTATACTTGATATGAACATTGAACATTTTAAGCTAGCCCAGTCCAGTCCAGTCCAACCAAGAGGAACCATTAGACAAAGCTATATAATTCATCTCAGATACTGAAATTGATACTCGTACTCGTACTCATCCTCATCCACATACACGCGTAACATGCCTGTGTAATGTGTAATGTGTAACGTGTACTGGGTACTGTGTAGCATTACTTCTTGATTCTTGATTGACTCTGGTTTCTGGTCTACATAGAAAAATCCTGTTGCTTCTGCTGCTGCTAAGTGCGTATCGCTTTTTCCACATTTTATTTCAAACATATCAAAACATATCATATCACATCACATCATATTATATCTATCGTATCACTTGATATCACATCACTAAATCCTATTCTCAAAGCACAAAGCATCATGCATCATACACATGTTGTATTTTATGTTTTACGAGCAACGAGATGAAAAATATGTGCAAGTTGCATTATACAGTATACACAATACAGATATGATATGAAATTTGCTGGTTTTGTTAGATGAGGTATCGTCACATTTGAATAGTGAAGAGCAAAGAGCCTCAGCCTCATCTTCAATTTTTATTATCATCTTTTTTGCAATAAATGCGTTTGATTTCTTTTTATGCTCTTGAAATTTTTATAACCAGGAAATAACAGATACATTTACATGTTCACATAGATACATCTGCATAAGAATGATATGATGTAGTATGATGTGATATGATATGCACTTACATTTACATTCATTAAAAAGTATCCTCAAACCTCAATCCTCAATTCTCAATTCCAATAGCTTTCAGAGCACTTTTTTATCACCAGTTTTCTTATCAATCTCAAAGAGCAAAAGAAGCAAAAGAAAAGAAATTTAAAGAGGTTCTATCTATATCTATATTCTACATTCTACATTCTACACTCTACACAGTCTACACATCTACTCTATATATCTGTATATCATCCCATTCCCATTTCAATTTAATATGCTCAAAAATGCACAGACAAATACTTTTGGTATTCCTTTTGGAAAACGTGTCACATGTCCTTTCCCCTCAATTAATTCACAATACTCGCACAAACACAAAACACAAGACAAGACGAAATTGCACGTACATTTTTATGGATTCCTGTTTATCTATCCATGGATGGTTTTTATCTCACATTCTACCGTATACGTAGCATTTACAGATATGTAAAATGTAAATGCATAGCGTTCAACTTATAAAGAATAAAGAATAGAGCATAAACTAGTACTCTATTATCTATCCATTATCCATTATATTGTATTTTGTTGTATGGAATGCCGATGTGGATTTGGATGGTGATGGTGATGCTCTTAAATTATTATCTGTATCTGTACCAATGCCAATTTCCCCCTCTTGTTCACTCCACTCCACTCCATTTCATTTTCCTACCTTCAAACTTTATTTGGAATTTTGAGGGAAAACAAGAAACAAAGTAGAAAAGAGAGAGAGACAGGTATACATTTAACATTTAACATACAGAGACAGAGAACAGAGACTGGCGCTGGATGAGAGCAAAGTTGAGTAATAAAATGGGGCAAAAATACAGTGTTCTTTTTTTGCAAAAACTGTATTTGTGAAAATCATACTCCCCTCATGTTCCAAGTTCGGAGAAAAAATGATAGTAAATAAAAATCATAATAATAATAATAATAGTATGAAAAGATGGAAGATGGAAAAATGGAAAGGGAGCAAACGGAAATTTTAAACGAGAACAAGAACGAGTGTATGTGTAAAAAGGAAAAAAAATCGTTGAAAATTTCATTACTGTCTCTTGTTTGTTGTTTGTTCCTTTTTTGCGCGTTCCCTTTTCCTCTCTTGCTACAAATTATAGGGGAAAATATGTAACAAAATGTTGCAAAAAGTTCAACCTCTCGACTCTCGAGTTCTATTGTATATGAGTATGTTGTATGTTGTATTTTGTACATTGTACATTGTTATGAAGAGAGTAGTGGAATTGTACAATTGGACTGCCGACAAAAATAGTCGTAATCATGTAGACAAGCGGACTAAAAATCAAAATTTATGAGGACTTCTTTTCTTCTTCGTCTCCTTCTTCTACTTCTGCCTCTTCTTCTTCTTCTGCTTCCCTAGAATATCGACGACTATTATGGAAACAGCATATTAAATCTCAAAAGGTCACGGTCTTCCACTTTGTTCTTTATCTCATGTGTGTAGATTGTGTACCGTGTATCTGTTTTGTCGCGGCATATTCATATATTCACTTGCAACGCTTATACTCACACAAAATAGGCATAAAAGACAGCAGTAATGATAAAAAAGCAGGCGTCCATGTGCATAGTGTATAAGTACACATGTACAATGGGCAATGTACAAATGTGCAAGAAGGAAAGCATGAATCCCAATCCAAAAAATTCAAGTCGAAGAATCAAGTAGGTAGTTTTATGTCAAAAGAGTCAAGAGGGTCTCTATTCTCTGTACTCTGTACCCCGTACTCTTTTTGAAGTATCTGTATGAACTTTGAAGTATGAAGTATGAAGTAAGAACAGATAATAGACAATAAAGAATATTCCATATTCCATATTCCGTATTCTGGAGTGGATCTCAATTTTGAATTCAGAAGAAGTGTAGAAATTTTGCTCGGTATAACTTTACAATTTACAATACACAGCGTAAAAACTTTTTTTTTAAAAAAGCTAGAAGAATTAGACAGTATTTTTATTTTCCATAAAGTGAGTCCATGTTTAGACTAGATATTAGATATTATAAACGAGAATCAGAGACAGAGACAGAGACAGACGCGTCGTTTTCATTTTCATTTTCCTTGGGACTGTCATTTTCATTTTCGTTGTCATTGTGATTGTCACTGCTGTTATACATTTTGTCATGCCGGTACTTGACTTTTTAGACTACTTTTTATTATTATGACCATTATTGACCGGAGGCGAAGCCGGAGGTCTGTTATAAGATCTGGGACTTTTTTGGTGACAACTAGTGGCAAAAAAAATGTCCCATCTCCGTAACGAAATTTTCCGGAACGCTTATTTACAAATTTCACAATTTGGCCATATACTAGG